>MCJB01051839.1:0-22695 GCA_002018475.1 Nicotiana obtusifolia
ATATCTGAATAGTTCGCTCGGACTGTCCGTCCGTCTGAGGATGAAATGCTGTGCTTAACTCAACCCGGGTGCCCAACTCCCGTTGGACTGCCCTCCAGAAACGTGAAGTAAACTGCGTACCCCGTTCCGAAATAACAGATACTGGGACACCATGAAGGCAAACAATCTCCCGAATATAAATCTCGGCTAACCTCTCAGATGAATAGGAGACTGCCATAGGGATGAAATGTGCTGACTTGGTCAGCCTGTCAACAATGACCCAAATTGCGTCGAACTTCTTCCGGGTCTGCGGAAGTCCAACAATGAAATCCATAGTGATCCGTTCCCACTTCCACTCGGGGAGTTCAATTCTCTGGAACAGTCCACCAGGTCGCTGATGCTCGCACTTGACCTGCTGGCAATTCAAACACCGAGCCACGTACGCAACTATATCCTACTTTATTCTACGCCACCAATAATGCTGTCGCAAATCCCGATACATCTTTGCAGCGCCCGGATGAATAGAATACCTAGAGCTATGGGCCTCTTTCAAAATTAACTCCCGAAGTCCCTCTACATTGGGCACACAAATTCGACCCTGTAATCTCAAAATTCCGTTGTCGCCTAAGGTGACATGCTTGGCACCCCCTCGCTGCACCGTGTCCCTAAGAACACACAAATGAGGATCATCAAACTGTCGATCACATATTCGTCCCAACAACGAAGAATGAGCGACCGTGTAAGCTAATACCCGATTAGGCTAAAAATGTCCAATCTCACATATCGATTGGCCAAAGTATTAATGTCCAAAGCAAGTGGTCTTTCACCGACTGGAATATAGGCAAGACTTCCATACTGGCTGACTTTCTACTCAAGGCATCAGCCACCACGTTGGCCTTTCCCGGGTGATATAAGATAGTGACATCATAGTCCTTTGACATCTCCAACCACCTCCTCTGCCTCAAATTTAACTCCTTTTGCTTGAACAGGTACTAAAGGCTCTTATGATCCCTGAACACCTCACACGGCACGCCATATAAGTAGTGCTTCCAAATCTTCAAGGTGTGAATTATGGCCGCCAATTCTAAATCATGCACCAGATAGTTTTTCTCATGAACCTTCAGCTGCCGCGAAGCATAGGCAATGACCTTGCCTTCTTGCATTAACACTGCTCCAACCCAATACGAGAGGCATCATAATAATTTGTGTAAGGCCTTGAGCCTGCGGGCAAGACTAACACTGGTGCCGTGGTCAGAGCTGTCTTGAGCTTCTGAAAGCTCGCCTCACACTCATTCGACCACCTGAACTAGGCACCTTTCTGGGTCAACTTGGTCATCGGGGCTGCAATAGATGAAAACCCCTCCACAAACCGACGATAGTATCCTGCCAATCCCAAGAAACTCCGGATCTCTATGACTGAAGCCGGCCTAGGCCAGTTCTTGACTGCCTCAATCTTCTTCGGATCAACCTGAATACCTTCTGCCGATACAATATGACCTAGAAATGTAACTGAACTCAACCAAAATTCACACTTTGAAAACTTAGCATACAACCGACTATCCCTCAGAGTCTACAGAACCACTTTGAGGTGCTGCTCGTGCTCCTCCTGGTTGTGGGAATATACCAGAATGTCGTCGATGAAGACTATCACGAACGAATCCAGGTAAGGTCTGAACACTCGGTTCATCAAGTCCATAAAAGTTGTTGGGGTATTAGTCAACCCAAATGACATAACCAAGAATTCATAATGCCCGTACCGAGTAGGAAAAGCTGTCTTAGGGACATCGGACGCCCTAATCTTCAACTGATGGTAGCCAGGCCTCAAATCGATCTTTGAGAATACCCTGGCACCCTGGAGCTGATCAAACAAATCATCGATCCTCGGCAATGGATACTGTAACCTTGTTCAATTGTCGGTAATCTATGCACATTCTCATTGACCCGTCCTTCTTTTTAACAAACAACACCGACGCACCCCAAGGTGAAACACTGGGTCTAATGAAACCCTTCTCGAGCAAGTCTTGCAACTGCTCTTTCAATTCTTTTAACTCTGGCGGGGCTATGCGATACGGCGGGATAGAAATGGGTTGAGTGCACGGAGCCACATCAATGCAAAAGTCAATATCCCTGTCGGGTGGCATCTCCGGTAGGTCGGATGGGAAAACCTTGGGAAACTCACGAACCATGGGCACAGACTCAATAGAGAGGACCTCAGCACTGGAATCACGAACGTGAGCTAGATAAGCCAAACACCCCTTCTCAACCATACGCCGAGCCTTCATATAAGAGATAATGCTACGAGTGGAATGACCAGGAGTCCCTTTCCACTCCAAACGGGGCATACCCAGTAAAGCTAAGGTCACAGTCTTGGCATGGTAGTCCAGGATGGCATGGTAAGGTGATAACCAGTCCATCCCCAATATGACATCAAAATCGACCATGTCTAAAAGCAATAAGTCCGCACGGGTCTTAAGACCCCCAATCACTACAACACAGGAATGATGGACTCGATCTACCACAATGGAATCACTCACCGGGGTAGACACATAAACAGGAACACTCAATGAGTCACTAGGCATGGCCAGATACGGTGCAAAATAAGAGGAGACATACGAGTAGGTAGATTCTGGATCAAATAATACTGAAGCATCGTTATCATAGACCAGAACCGTACCTGTAATCACTGCATCTGAAGCCTCTGCCTCGGGCCGGGCTGGAAAAGCATAACATCGGGGCTGAGCCCCACCACCCTGAGCCACATCTCTAGGACGGCCTGCTGCTGGCTGGCCCCCACCTCTACCGACCTGAGCTCCACCTCCAGTACCCCTACCTCTACCTCTAGCACCTCTACCCCCACCTCTAGCTAGCTGGGCGGGCTGCAGAACATCTAGTGCCTGTGTCATAACACAGGAATCCTGGTGTGGAGAGTTGCTTAAAGCACGACGGCAATACCTAGCAATGTGCCTTGTGTCGCCACACATGTAACAATCCTTAAGCTGCCGACTCTGGAAACTCTATAGCGGTTGTGCATTGATAGACTGCTGATCAGAATACTCTATCTGAGAACCGCAGTTACCTGAAGCATTGTGAGAAACCTGGAGAGCTGACTGAAAGGGCCTAGGAGGATGGCCTCTACCATATGAATCTCTGCTTCCAGACCAAGTACCAATGAATCTGCCTGAATGACGGGGTCTCTTATTCGACCCATGACCACCTCCATGCGACAGAACCATCTCGACTCTGCGGGCCACATTGACCGCCTCCTGGAAGGTAATCTCACTACCAGTCTCCCTGGCCATCTGAAGGCGAATCGGCTGGATGAGACCGTCAATAAATCTCCTCACCCTCTCCCTCTCTGTCGGGAGTATGATGAGAGCATGCCGAGCCAAGTCGATGAACCTAGACTCATACTGGGTAACTGTCATGGACCCCTGTTGAAGGCACTGGAACTGCCTCCGATAAGCCTCTCTCTGAGTGACGGGGAGAAACTTTTCCAGAAACAACTCTGTAAACTGCTCCCAAGTCAAAGATGGCAAACCGGCTGGCCTAGTCAAGCAATAATCCCTCCACCAAGTTTTGGCGGACCTAGACAGGCGAAATGCCGCAAAGTCTACCCCGTTGGTCTCAACAATACCCATATTCCTGAGGACCTCGTGGCAGCTGTATAGGAAGTCCTGGGGATCCTCCGAAGAAGCACCGCTGAAGGTAGTTCTGAAGAGCTTGGTGAACCTATCCAGTCTCCACAAAGCATCGGCGGAGATGGCTGCCCCATTGCCGGCTTGAGCTACTGTTCCCGGCTAGACCGTCACAGCTGGCTGAACCGCTGGAACCTGAGCCTGAGGAGCTACTTGTTCCGGAGTACGAGTAGCAGTAATCTGAACCCCTCCTCCAGCTCGAGGAGTGGCTGGTGCTGCCGAAAGTAAGCCCGCTCGGGTGACATTCTCCATGAGGCCCACCAACCGGACCAAAGCGTCCTGAAGAACTGGGGTGGCAATAAACTATCGGGGGACCTGAGCTGGGCCCGTTGGAGCTGCTGGGGTCGGAACCTCCTCGTCAAGATCAATCTGAGGTTCCGCCGCTGGTGCTGCTACAGGAGGCTGAGTCCTGCCCCTGCCTCGACCCCTAGCACGATCTCGGCCTCTCCCTCTACCCAGCGTGGAACCTGTTGCTGGGGTTTCGGGCTGTGGAACGGTAGATGAGGAAGCGTGTGTTCTTGCCATCTGCAAAAGAACAGAGTAGGAATCCGATTAGCATTTGAGAGGCAAACCCCACGACAAGAATGAATAAATGTGAAATTTTTCCTAACTCTGTAGCCTTTGGGGATAAATACAGACGTCTCCGTACCGATCCCTCAGACTCTACCGAGTTTGTCTGTGAACTGTGAGGCCTATGTAAACCTAGGTCTCTGATACCAACCTGTCACGACCCGGATTTCCTATCCTCGGGTGTCGTGATGGCGCCTACTAGTGAAAGCTAGGCAAGCCAGTCCATCGGACTAATTACCACGTTTCTATTTACGAATTCATTACATCACAAGTGCATCAACTGAAAAGTAGTAATTCAACCAGCGAAATAAACACAAAGTTAATACATTACACAAGTATCGCCGATAAACTATCCACAACGGTCTACCCAAGATCTGGTGTCACGGTTTCACAGACTGTTTAAGAGTACTACGAACAGGGTCTGAAGAATATAACAAAATACTGTTTCTAGACTACATAGAAGAAACAGATACAAGAAATGGACAGGGGACTCCAAGATCCGCGGACGTCTGCAGAACTACCTTGGGTCGCCTGAAAATCAGAAACTGGAAACTTCCTACTGTTCGAAGCCTGCGGCACTGGGATCTGCACAAAAGAGTGCAAAGTGTAGTATCAGCACAACCGACCCCATGTGTTAGTAAGTGCCTAGCCTAACCCCGGCGAGGTAGTGACGAGGCTAGGACCAGACTCCAGATAAACCTGTGCAATTTTAAGCATATATGTATCTACAGCAGAAGATAAAATACATAAACAATTTAAACGGGAAAAAGGAAAACATACACCGGAATAGCAGACAAATAAAACGAAACGAATCATCAATTAATAAGAAAGAAAACTTCAATTAAGCCTTTAATACAATGAAATGTAATACAATCCAACCTTTTTCCTCCAGTAACCTCTTGTTGCAGGCGTGCAACCCGCTCCCACTTATAATGTATACTGTGGTAGGCGTGCCACCCGCTCCTACTTACAATATTTATATATACTGTGGTAGGCGTACCACCCGCTCCCACTTTCATAATATCTCGTGGTAGGCGTGCCACCCGCTCCTACTTACAATATATACTGTGGTAGGCGTACCACCTGCTCCCACTTTCATAATATCTCGTGGCTGGCGTGCCACCCGCTCCCACTTTCATTATCACAACAATCACAAGAAATCCCGGCAAGGGAACAAATCAACATAACAACTTCCCAGCAAGGGAACAAATAACAGCAAACAATCATCTTGGCCAGGGGGAATTCAGCTATAACCAAACAAAACTTGGCTCCTATTTAGCCCAATCAATGTTAGTACTCAATTAAAGTCGAAGTTCTACAATTAACCTCCCAACCCAATTATCATTTTATTAACTCTAGACACAACTCTACCAATGTGACATTGGACCCTTTAGACTCCCACGAACTCCTCACTCAACTAGTCTAGTTAACCATCGACTTTATACCGAACAAAGAAGGCTAGACCCATAACCAAAAGGAACAACTAAAATGAAGCAACCTTGTGGTAGGCATACCACCCGCCCTCAATTCACAATATCTTGTAGCAGGCGTGCCACCCGCTCCCACATGCAGTATATCACACCAAATCGAGGATAATATTCAACAATTCGAAACAATAGTCACACAACAATTATCCACACACGACCAACATACAGACACTCGTCACCATGCCTATACGTTGTTCTCAACAAGGAGCAATTTAACAAATAAGACACGATTTCTAATCCCTCAAGCTAAGGTTAGAACAAACACTTACCTTGCTTCGCAGTAACTTCCTAGACTTCCAAAAATTCTTCAAGTCCAACCTCTTAGGAACGCTCACGAACTTTAGGCAAACTCAATTGGAGCTAACAAGCTACAACTTGGTAGGGTGCCTTAACTCAACTGAAATTCTTGGCACAATTTGCAGCAATTTGAGCTGGGTCTTTGGTGTTAGAGAGTGGGGTTCCTTGTAATAGATGTTGGGGTTTGAGGGAAGTGATTCTACGGTTGTTTTTCAGCTTAAACTAGGGCTATTTTCCGGCGAATTGCATCTTGTTCTTGGTGGGTTTAAATGGGGAAAGCTGGGCTGGTAAATGGGGAGGTTGATGACTATATTTTGGATACATTTTCACGGATTTTGGGGTTGTTTTCAAGGTGGTTTGGAGGTTGTTTTGCTGGGGTTTGGGGGTGTTTTGGTGAGTTTTTCTGAGGTAATTGACGAAAATAAGGGGGCTTTTGCATGTTAGGGTTCTTAGTTCCTATTTATAGTAGGTCAAAATTAGGGACAAAATAAAATTTTAGGTGTCCAGAATGCGATCGCATTCTGGTTGCAAACTCAACATGTGGTCCGCATTTGGACCGCATTTCTAACATGGCATTTGGCCCAAAACTCTGCCTCATTCTGCAATATCACTGTAGGATTTGTGGTCCGCATTTCTCACTGCATTTTTGACATAAAACTTGTCTAGTTCTCTGTTCCACTCTGAGATGCAGGCAGCGTGATTTGCGGTCCGTATTCCTGAAATGCGGTCCGCATTTTAGACAGCATTTCTGACATGAACCTTTGCCCAGAAATCTGTCTAAGTATGCGATGCCCGTGTAAGATATGCGATCCGCATGTTAGAAATGCGACCGCATATCCTGCATTACTTACCTTTTTGAACTCTTTTTCTTTATTATTAGCTTCTTATACCTCATACCTCGCAGGATTGTTAAAATTGCATAATTACCAAGAGGGATTTGCACTTAAAAGAAGCCAAATCTAGACAATTAGTATTATATGTGTTTCTATGACACATCGGGCCGTTACATTCTCCCCCCTCTAAGACAACCGTTCGTCCTCGAACGGACAGGATAAAGAAGTACCTGAGTCGGGAAAAAGATGTGGATAACGGCTCCGCATATCGGAGTCGGACTCCCAGGTCGATGCCTCAGAAGGCTGACCGCTCCACTGAACACGAACAGAAGGAAAACTCTTCGATCTCAGCTGGCGGACTTGCCGGTCTAGAATGGCTACCGATTCCTCTTCATAAGCCAAGTCCTTGTCCAACTGAACGGTGCTAAAATCTAGCACGTGAGTTGGATCGCCGTGATATTTCTGGAGCATGGACACATGAAAAACTGGATGCACGGCTGATAAGCTTGGCGGCAATTCAAGCCTATAAGCTACCTCCCCCACTCGATCAAGAATTTCGAACGGACCAATGAACCTAGGGCTAAGCTTTCCCCTCTTCCCAAATCTCATCACGCCTTTCATAGGCGACACTCGGAGTAATACCCGTTCTCCAACCATGAAAGACATATCTCGTGCCTTGCGATCTGCATAGCTCTTTTGCCTGGATTGAGCTGTACGAAGCCTTTCCTGAATGATCTTGACCTTGTTCAAGGCCTCCTGAACCAGATCTGTGCCTAAAAACCGAGCCTCTCCTGGCTCAAACCACCCAACCGGAGTTCGACCCTGCCTACCATATAATTCTTCATAAGGAGCCATCTGAATGCTCGACTGGTAGCTGTTATTGTAGGCGAACTCTGTAAATGGAAAAAACTGGTCCCACGACCCTCCAAAGTAAATAACACAAGCTTGGAGCATATCCTCCAATATCTGAATAGTCCACTCGGACTGTCCGTCCGTCTGAGGATGAAACGCTGTGTTTAACTCAACCCGGGTGCCCAACTCCCGTTGGACTGCCCTCCAGAAACGCAAAGTAAATGCGTAGTAAACTATGGGCTGATTCAGAATATAGACATTCCAATCTGGAAATGGGAGGTGATCAATATGGACTTCAGTATTGGATTACCTCGTTCTTATCATAAGTTTGGCTCCATCTAGGTGATAGTTGATCGACTTACAAATTTTGCCCATTTTCTACTAGTTAAGATAACTTACATGGCTAAAGATTATGCAAGGTTGTATATCAAGGAGATTGTTGGGCTTCGTGGTGTGCCTGTATCTACTATATCAGACCAAGGAGCTCAATTTATGGCTAACATTTGGAGGTCGTTGCAGAAGGGTTTAGGCACACAAGTGAATCTCAACACTGCATTCCATCCGCAGACTGACAGACAGATTGAACATACCATTCAGACACTCGAAGATATGCTACGAGCATGTGCTCTAGATTTCAAGGGCAATTGGGATGGCCATCTGCCACTCATAGAATTTACCTACAATAATAGCTACCATTCAAGTATTAAAATGGCCCGTACGAGGCATTGTAATGGAAGAGATGTAGATCACCATTTGGATGGTTTGAAGATGGCGAAATAGAGTTATATGAGCCAGATTTGATTCACCAATCCATTGTGAAGGTGAAAGTAATACAAGAACGACCGGGGATGGCGCAAAGCAGGCAAAAGTCTTATTTTGATGTCCGACGTCGTGATCTAGAGTTTGAGGTTAGTGATTGGGTTTTCCTGAGGATCTCACTGATGAAGGGTGTTATGCATTTTGGGAAGAAGGGTAAGCTGAGTCTGCGGTATATCTAGCCATACAAGATTCGTCGACGAATTAGACAGGTTGCTTATGAGTTAGAATTTCCATTCGAATTGGATTTTGTCCACCCGGTATTCCATGTATCTATGTTGAGGAAATGTATTGGAAACCCTTCTTAGGTCGTCCCTATCAAAGATGTACAAGTTACAGAGGATCTATCTTATGAAGAAGTGCTAGTGGCTATATTAGATTGGCAAGTTTGCAAGTTAAGAACAAAGGATGTAGCTTCCATCAAAGTATTGTGGAGGAACAAGAATACGGAAGAAATGACATGGGAAGCAAAAGACGAGATGAAGTCTAAATACCCTTACCTATTCCTGATTGAAGATAATGAGGATGTTGGGGGAACACAGGACACAATGGAAGCTGAAACGGCTCTATGTGGTAAACAATAGATAGAGAATACTCTTCCTCAATACAAAATGGTGATATGCAGTTAATGTACATATCCATAATGCTTTGTATAGCCTTTTGAGGCTGTAGGTTTGGTTTAACTTCTTACAAGTTTGTCTAGTGTCCATTTTATCAGGGAAACTCGGCTGAAAATTTCCGTCGAAGTCCACGATGAGTTAGACTCCCCATAAACCCTTACATTCGAAGATAAATTTTCCTAAGGGTAGGGGGAGGGTGATATAACCCATATTCGGGTACGTTAGATCACGTCGTAAGTTAGTTGATGTAAATTTAAGAGGAGATGATCTTTGAGATGATAAGAAGTTAATCCTATTACTCTTAAATGATACAAGGGTGTATAAGAGTGGGTAACAAGTATTAGAAGTTAAACAAACCAAGGATGTTATAACCCGTATTTTTGGGTACAACATGAGGTGCTTAATATGCCAAGGAGGTCATGTTTTAAGCTATTTGAATCATATAATATCCATATCGTAGGTCTTGAAGTCAAACAAGTTATGAAACAAAAGTCGACAAAAGTTGTCGCAACTTATGTTCATAATTTTACTTAAACTTTAGGTCAAATGTTACTATGTTTTACTCCAAATTTACTTGGAATTACGGGGTTATCTACCCATCAAATTTAATATCTAGTAGTCTAGTTTCTAACACATTAAACTGTTCATCGATATGACATCAGAGTAGAGAGATATTCATATTTTCGCGAGACTGCGCAAGCAGCTCTTATTGGGACCCATTTGAGACGACCATTGGCCTTACTTCTTTTGAAAGATGTTTCAGCCTCATTTCTGGTCATTTATCACCCAAAGTTCGTCCAAAAGCTCTTCAAAAATCTTCTCTAACATATCCCAAGATCCCAAGAACCAAACTCAAGGGAAATCAACTCAAATCATCCTCAAAAGTGTTAAAGCCTACAACAGAATGCTTCTATGATGTTGTGGTGTGTTTGAGGGCTATTATGAGCTAAGTTGACATGGGATTTCGAGTTGTGGCTGCTTTCTAGAGTATGCGTAGCATTTTCTTGATTGTTCCTAAGGTTAATCTTGTTTTGGCTGTGTTGTTTGAGTGAAAAACGATAAGATAGCACTTGAAAGAACATGAGACATGGTTATCTTTTTGGTTGGACTGTTTTTTGTCCAAATATATGGTTTGTGGTGGCTGGAAATAATGAAAAATAATTTAATAATGTTGTATCTAATGTTGTTAAGCTTTCCAAGGTGTTAACTAAGTTTATCTAACAAGTGATTGACTATAAAAGTTAGGGTGCTAGGCATATGGGTCTGTTTGGGAAGTCATTTTGTGGATGTTTTAAACTAGGAATCATAATATACATATATGTATGATGTACTGAAAGTTGTGAACCAATTTATGGAATAAGAGTTGGATTCAATTTATGTTTTGTTATTAGTAAAAACGAGCTTACCGCTCAATATGATTGTTAACATAATCGGAGAAGCTCATATTGTATTATATTGTTGTTATTGCTATTGTTGTTGTTTTTTGGGATGTTTAGTGATCGTTGTAAGTTATAGGAAGTCATATAAATAGGGGTGGTGCTGTCCGTTTCATCGTAAAATAGGTTGCGGTCAATATATACTAGTTACGACGCTTAAACCTTAATGATAGTATCATTTATCTTATTGTAGACTAAGGAGCCGTGAGATTTGCATAGCTTGAGGTTGGGAAGTATATACAAGGTATTTAAGGCTATCTTTTCTTTTCTTTTGCACGACTCTGATTGTACATAATGTAAAGAATGAGTTTTCAGAGATACTCCACTCTTAGAAGCTAGTAGTACTCACGTTGTTTCCCTTCTTATGGAAACTTTGATGCTAATGTTGCTCCTCTTGTTCTTATATATCAAATGTTGTTGGTATTTTCTGATTCCTATAAGATTCATGATGAAAAATTAGCTCTAATGACGTATACGGATTTTACCGACTTTTCAGCACTCCGAAAGGTTTAGAATGTGATCCCCTGAGTGCAACATATATTATTTGTGTATGTATTTATTTTACTCTACCGAGCCGCGCTATAGTCAGCCGGGTATGGCACCTATTGTGCAACCACTGATCAGTTGGGTTTTACGGAGCTCCACATGGCTAGGTACGATTCTACCGAGCCATATGATGGTCGGGTACGTTTTACCGAGTCCTCTTCGAGGCAGGGTACTATATGATGATGATTTTGCCCATAAAAGTATATGTTTTTAAAGGTATATGCATATATATATGTATCATGCATTTCATGTCAGTTGCCCTCAGAGGCACTCAGATGTTACAGGTTATATATTCTCTATCCCTCCTTATATTACTATTCTTATTATGCTTGTTGCCTTGCATAGTCAATACTTTATTCGTACTGACATCCCTTTTATTTGTGGACGCTGCATGTCATGCTGCAGGTCCTCATAGAGAGGTAGACGAAGCTCCCCCACCATAGTAGGTTGCCCAGTTCAGCGATTATTGGCGAGATCCCTTCTCTGGACCTCCATGATACCCTTCATCAGAAAGACCTTCAAGATTACCTTCTCACCCATCATAAATGATAAATCACACATTTTTTGAGCCGTGTAACTCTTCTACCTGGACTGAGGTGTGTGAAGTCGCTTACGTATCAACTTTACCTAATCCAAGGCATCCTTTACTAAATCAGTATCAAATAACTTAGCCTCTCCGGGGTCAAACCAACCGATGGGGGACGACATCGTCGATCATACAAGATCTTAAATGTATCCATCTCGATGCCGGACTGATAACTTTTATTATAAGAAAACTCGGCAAAAGGTAAGAATCAATCCCGCTACCATCCGAAGACAATTACACATGCTCTGAGTGTATCCTCCAGAATCTGAACTGTCAGCTCCGACTGCTTGTCAGTCCTTGGACGAAATGTCGTGCTGAGCTCTACCCGGGTGCCCAACTCACTTTGTACTGCTCCCTAGAAATGTGAAGTGAACCAAGGGCCTATATCTAAATTGATGGAAATAGTCACACCATGCAACTAGACAATATCCTGAATATAATTCTGGGCCAACCTCTCTGAAATGTATGTCGTCACCAACGGCATAAAGTGTGCTGACTTGGTCAGTTTATCGACAATGACCCAAATGACATTAAATTTTCTCAACGTTCGTTACAACCCAACTACAAAATCCACAGTGATGCACTCCCACTTTCACTCTGGTATAACTATCTGCTGAAGTAGGTCACTTGGCCTTTGGTGCACATACTTAACATGCTGGTAATGAGACATCTCACCACATACTCAATTTTGGACGCTGTCTCAGATCTCTCATTGTCTCAACCTCTGCTTCAAGAGCAAGAGGAAGAAACTAATGAAAAAGCACCCTCACCTCCACAACATCAGAACACAACTCCAACCATAGACCCCATCGAATCGTGCCTGCTCAACAAACACTCATATGTCTTCGATGAATACAGACCTATTCTTTCTGAAGACGAAATGAGTGGAACAGTTGAGGAGGACACTGACTGCAGTGTGACATCTGAGGAGGATCATTGCAACCTCCTAATTGATACTTTCAACGGGGAACAGCATGAACAGGATATAATCCACAACCATGGCTTATCCCCCAGATCGTATCACCCATCACCCAGGTTAACTAGGAGCAGAGCTGCTAGGAGCGGCAACTTACCACCAAAAATCAACCCCCCCATCCAGTTTTGATGATTAGCACACTCATATGGAACGTCAGAGGTATCAGAACCTCTGGAGCCATTGAGAGGCTCAAATCATTGAAGCATGCCCACAATTTGTCCTTCATAGCTGTCTTAGAACCCTTTCTGGACACTTCACACATCGACCAATTCAAAAACCAACTTTCCATGCAATGCGCAACCTCAAACTCCAACAGTAAGATCTGGTTGTTTTGGGACAAGGACTTCACTGGCACAGTGCTGGACCAGGATGAACAGCAGATTACAATTGAGCTAACACATGTTGCACTTCCTCAAAGAATGTGTTTAACAGTGGTCTATGCCAAATGTAAACCTGTATTGAGGAGGCCATTATGGGACAAGTTGAGGTCCAGGTCCCTTATAACCTCTGTTCCGTGGTGTGTTGTAGGTGACTTCAATGTCATCGCCACCATCGAAGAGAAGATTGGGGGCATCCCGTACCAAATAAACAAAAGCTTGGAATTCATGAGCATGATAGAAGACTGCGGTCTTACTGATCTTGGCTACTATGGATCCAAGTACACTTGGTCAAATGGTAGAGGTCCTAATTCAATAGTCTGGAAAAGATTAGACCGAGGATTGGCAAATGATAGTTGGCTGGCAGCACACCCCGCTACCGCCATCACACATTTGGCATCTGCAGGCTCTGATCATTCCCCGCTCCTCATGGAATTAAATGACAGACGGACCAATTCCATTAGATACTTCAAGTTCCTTAATTGCTGGATAGAAAATGAAACATTCATGCCACTGGTACAGCAAATTTGGAACACCTCTATCTTTGGAAACCCAATGTGGATCTTCCACCAGAAGACCAAACTCCTAAGCCATGCACTCTCCACATGGTCGAGACAGGAGTATGGGGACATCTTCCAGAAAGTCAAAGACTTTGAGGATAAAGTCAGGGAGGCAGATGAAACTTGGGCAAGGACCAACAAAGAAACATATAGATTAGCAGCCAATGAACTCACAACTCAGTACATCAAGCACTTGAAAACTGAGGAGGTTGTTCTAAAGCAAAAAACACAATTGCAATGGTTTAAGGAAGGGGATGCCAACTCTAAATACTTCCACAGCCTGATTAGAGGTAGAAGGAGGAAACTCTACATACACAAAATAAGGACTGAGGATAATGAATGGATCATTGGAGATGAAGCAATTGGGCAAGCAGCCTGCCAACATTTCCAAAATTTGTTCACTGATCCCGGGGGGGCTATTAGAGATGATCTTCTATCCTACATCCCGTCACAGGTTATAGAGGAAGACAATGATAATCTGAGCAAAGAACCTACCATGGTAGAATTAAAACAGGCAGTCTTCTCAATGAGTCCAACTAGTGCTGCAGGGCCGGATGGATTCAATGGGAAGTTCTTTCAATTTTGCTGGGATATCATCCAAGTCGACCTCCTAAACATGGTGAAAGCCTTCTTTTGTGGCCAATCCATGCCCAGATATATGACTCAAGCATGTTTGGTTTTAATACCCAAAGTAGAGTTCCCTAATACTCTATCTGAGTTTAGACCAATAAGCTTGAGCAATTTCCTCAACAAGATCGTATCCAAGATCCTCAGTTTGAGGCTTGCTCCTATCCTCCCTAGAATTATTTCTCCAAATCAGTCCGGCTTTATAAAAGGCAGAAGCATCTCAGAGAACATTATGCTTGCACAGGAAATTGTTCAAGGGATCAAAAAGCCCAATAGAGGTGCTAATATAGTTATAAAGCTGGACATGGCCAAAGCATATGATAGGGTATCCTGGTCCTTCACATGTCTCATGATGAGAAGGATGGGATTTGGGGAAACATTCATTGACATGGTCTGGCGAACAATGTCAAACAATTGGTACTCTGTCGTAGTTAATGGAACCAGATATGGTGTTTTCCATTCCACCAGAGGTCTTATGCAGAGTGACCCCTTGGCCCACTCACTTTTCATTTTGGGAGCAGAACTGCTATCCCAAATGCTTAACAACCTCACACATGATCAATTTTTTAATGGATTTTACATGGAGAGGAGAGGACCTCAAATCACACATCTAAGTTTTGCAGATGATGTGATTATCTTCACCTCTGGATGTAAAACTTCATTGCTAAAGATCATGAAAGTGCTACAGAATTATGAATTGGCATCTGGACAACAAATTAATAAAAATAAAAGCCATTTCTCGACTGCTTCCTCTGTGTTCCATTACACTAACAGGAGAATTCACCGCCTGACAGGATTCACCAGAAAAGATTCACCTATGACCTATCTAAGAGGATTAGGCACTTCAACTGCATCATCATTAAAGTAGTAAGCAGGATTAGAGGATGGCATGGTATGATGTTGTCCTATGGTGGTAGGCTGACTCTAATAAAACATGTTCTCCAATCCCTCCCTATACACCTGCGCTCTACTGTCACACCCCCAAAGGCAGTTCCTAAACAAATTGAGAAACTAGCCGCCAATTTCTTCTGGGGGATGAACAAGGAGAGGAATAAGTACCACTGGGCATCATGGCGAAAACTAACTTACCCACAGGAAGAAGGGGGCATTGGTTTGAGATCCATCACTGAAATTTGTAAGTCCATGGAATACAAATAGTGGTGGAATTTCAGAACCAAACGCACACTGTGGACTGAGTTTCTTCTCGCCAAATACTGCCAAAGATCCCATCCCATGTCAAAAAAATGGCATTCTGGACAATCGCAGTCATGGAAAAGAATGATGATCACCAAAAAGACTGTTGATTCTCACATCAAATGGAGATTGCATGCAGGAAATGCCAGCTTCTGGTGGGATAACTGGTTAGGTATTGGACACCTAGCCGGTTACAGACAAATAGGAGGCAGGCCAGGTAATATCAGGGTCTCAAAATTTTGGAGTGACGGACAATGGGACATTCAAAAACTGAATCAAATGGCACCTGTGGCCATGATTCCCATCATCCTTCGAACCAAAATACATTATAATCCCTGCCTCAGAGACAAACCAATATGGCAACCATCCACTTCTGGTGAATTCTCTTGCTCATCAGCATGGTCAGTGCTAAGGGATAGAAACCAGATCCTCTTTTCAAACAAGATGACATGGCATAAAAAGATCCCTTCTAAATGGTCGTTCTGCTTGTGGAGAGCTTTGAGAAACAAGCTTCCCACTGATGATAAGACGGCCAAATTTGGACCCCCCACTGTCGCAAAATGTGCTTGTTGCATCCGACCTGGTGTGGAAACAGTGGAGCATATTTTTCACAGTGGACACTTTGCTAAAATTATCTGGAAATACTTCAACGGGCCAGTAGGTATCCTTCACCATAGGCAATCACTGAAAACGCACTTAATGAAATGGTGGCTCCTGAAAAAAGATAATGAGGTGCATAGCCTAGTCATAGATACCTTACCAATCATCATATGTTGGAACCTGTGGAAGAATAGATGCTCAGCTAAGTATGGAAGGAAAACATCCTCTGTGGCTAGATCACTGTATTCTATCACAACTGATCTCTTCCTTCTACTTAGAACATCATACCCCAACATAAACTGGCCACCAAACTGGATAGATACATACTCAGTCATTGAAAAGCTAAAACACCAGTTCACCACCCAGCAAGTGATCTGGCAAAGGCCATCACAAGGCTATGTGAAAATCAACACTGATGGTAGTGCATTAGGAAATCCAGGGAAAGCAGGGGCAGGAATCATAGTGAGGGACCATCATGGACACCTTGTCCATGCAATTGCAAGCCCACTAAGAGAAGCTACCAATAATCAAGCAGAAGCAGAGGCAGCTTATATTGGTATGCACTGGTGCATTGGAAATGGGCATACAAAAATCCACCTGGAAAGTGATTCACAATTGTTGGTACAGTGGATAATTGGCAGCTCGAACCCACCCTGGACTATCAGTATGATTATAGCTGATATAATCAAACTAATTCGACACTGCCAGGACTTTAAATGTACACATATTTTGAGGGAGGCAAACTGTCCAGCTGACACACTTGCCAAATTGAGTCATGAACTGAACACCACTAGTCACTACAATGACCAACATGACTTACCTGTTCAATTAAGGGGACAACTATGTCTTGATCTTCAAGGCTTTCCAGCCTTTAGGCACAGGAAATCTAAGCAAATCAGGTGGCCATCACAATTGATCTCTAACAATCATGACTCTGTTAATGCTTAAATTGTCGCAAGTATCTTTGAGGAACTCAGAACCCAATAAAGCAAAAATATTGCAGGTTTCCCAATTGCAGCAGCTCCTTTGCCCCTTTACCTCCATAATCCTTTTGTTAAGTGTGCAGGAGTACTGCAGATCAGCAACACCAATCTGCTGGTACCTCAATGAAGAGATGAACAGAAGAACTGATATCAATAGCAACAGGGCAATCAAAGAAGTGGAGAACAAGTGCAGCAGCAGAAACATCATACGCAGTAGAGCATTGCAGCAACATTAAAAGTGGAGAACAGTGGATGCAAACTTCACCAGTGCAAGCTTCCACTAGCACCAGTGACAGTAGCCAAGCACAGACCAGCAGCAGGACAACATGCTGGAACATGCTGGCACAACTGAAGCATATGCAACACCACACTAACCTCCATTCTATCATAATCTCACTGCTAATTTGCAGGAAATTGGATCGATCAATGTATGCAAAAGAGATGATGAACATTGCTCAAATCAACACTTGATTAGAGTTGCAGACAGATAGGAATGCAGTAGAATTCAAGAGCAAAATCTCAACAAGAATGATTAACATCAGTGGCAGCAACATTTGCAACTGCAATTCAAACAATTCGAGCATTGACCACCAACAACTCACAATGTTCAACAGTGTACACAGAGCAGAACTTTGTAGACTTATCAATAGCAGCAGTGTACTCAAAGAAGAGGAGAACAACAATTGTACCAAAAACATCAGCAACAGGCTGCCAAAGTTGAGAAGGATGGTCTGCACTAGTAGCACTTCACCACACATAGAGGACAAAAATCCCAGAGATTATTGCGGACTTAACATCAGAAGTAGTATTAAGAACACTGGCCATCCCAACTGCTTGATAAAGATACAGAATGCAGCAGAAATTAAGAGCAAATTCCAGCAATCTCTAACTTCTTGTCACAGGTCTATGGGAAGCAGAACACTGGAGGAATGTTGGACTGCTCAATTCTTTACCAAGAAAATGGAGAACAATGCAATCTTCTGCTGCTTCTGTTCACGTGACACTGATACAGATTTGCAACTGATGCTGCACTCTATTACACGAGTTTGTGAGGGTCTTGATTTCATTTCAGTAATTTGCAAACAGTGGAATTGAGGAAAGCAAGGTCCAGAACAGATGCTGCAACAATAATGCAACTAGAAATGATACCAGAAACAAAGACGAGGAAAACTGAAAGAAAATTGATAAAATCCCAGTTGCAATATCCCCCTTTCCCCTCTTCCCCCATAATCAGTTTGTTGATATTGCAGGAACAGAGATCGAACAACCTATTACATTGCTAACGATACTGGATTGCTAAAGATGTGACATTACTGGTTGTGCAGAAACAGTTACTCTTGTGGCTGCCAATCTGTACACAGGGCTATCATCAGCAAAGTACACAGGGAAGCATTGCAATTGCAATCAACATTGCACAACTGGAACAAAAAGATAAGAAGGAAGCTATGCACCAGCAGCAATTTAGCACACAGACAGAACACATTTCTCAGAGCAAACATCAACTGGAAAAACACAAAGCTACAAGAACAACAAAGGCAGCATCCATTCTGGCCTTCTACACTCATTGCTAACAGAAGTTCCAATAACAACGGATGCAACAGAAACTGCACTAGAAGGGAAGCATCCAACAGATTGATCCTACTGAAGCACTTACCTTCCCCCTGTTTTGCAAAAACATCAATGCTAATATCAATGTTATTTTGCAGGAACACTGGTTCTTTCACTGGATTGCGCACAGTTTCCAAAAGAAGGACAACCAACTGGAAGAACATGCACTGTATAAATAGGCAACATAGCTACATTTGCAATATGAACAAGATGCTAACAGGAGCAGATGAGCCAAAATAGATGGAACTGAAGATGAAAACAAATACAATGAACCTAATCGTGAACAGACAACTGGAAAGGAAATGACTACACTGGAGCAAAGGAGATGCAGAATCATCATTGTTACCAGTCTCCCATATGCACCGGAGAATACCATTGCCACTCCACTACTATACGGCATACTTTTGATAGTCATCTTCCATTTTGCTTTCCTCGCAAAAGCCAAAGCAAAATTGAAGATTTTTATCCTTTGCTATATAGTACATTCCGAAGAAGACTCCAATAATTTGTTTAGAGATAGAACCAATTGTATGAGAAGGAACACTCACCCAGTAGAATTAGGAATACTTGTACTTTTTTGTATAGTTGACCTAAAGTCACTACTCATCGTTTTTATAGATATGATTGTCGATCCATGTTATAAGATCGACAGCCATTGCATCACTATAGGTCTAACTCACCTTAGCTATCTAGGTACAGTTGGTCACCGAATGTGGGTGATCAAGGATGTACACCTTCCTTATATGGAGGTCAGGTCGATGCCCCCCCTCCATCATTGTACTTTCTATTATTATATTTATGAAAATCAGCCCTACTGCATTAAAAAAAAATATTTCTACACAGGTAATGCCATTGTTAGCCCTCAACAAAGCGTATGAAGGCTATAAACCAAAGGATTTAGTAAAATTGTGTTATACCATTGACAATTATGTGGATGTTAAAAATTCACTTGAAACCAGGTTTTACTTTGAAGCCATTTTGGTAGACATTGATTCTATCGAAGTAGAACATGACTGATGAAAATAATTCGAAATTCATCCGATACTCTAGAGTAGTTCTCAAGAAAATACTATGCCCATTCAATTGGCATCTACAGACCCCAATCTGGTTATCTATGAACCACAAGCCCCAGACATATAGCTGGTGCGACTACAAAGACACATGGTTTAACTTCATGTATGTAAGACCAGGACATGCTTGGTTCGTAATGTATGTCCCAGAGCTATTAAATGTTGTTAGTCCTAGATGGTTCTACGAATGGTGGATCTATTCTGGAGGACAGAAGCAGATACTCCCAAGTCAGTTTTTAAACATATTTGAAATGATTCAAACACAGGAAGAAATTACTTCCCTACCAGAAAACATCCAAATGTGTAAATACTTTATTAAAGGACAATCTCTTATATTATCAGCTGGGACTTTGTTATAGCAGAGTTCGAATGTATCAAGTACTTATCCAAAGAGATAAAAATCAAAGGATGGATGCCTAATCCTCGTCCAAATACAAAGGTTTCCCCTAAAGAAAAAGAAGTTGCAACACCAATCAAGTCCAAGGCACAACTAAGAGTAGAGCTAGCTCACACCATGGCACAGATGGGCGACTGTACCCACCAAGAACTCACCCAAATGATTGGAGAAGCCAACTCATCCAGCGAAAATGACAACGGTGACATGTGCAACCCAAGAGGATTAGCACATGCCTATCAAGATGCCTATTATGAATAGGGAATTGAACCTTGGAAAAGTAGAGGTTCAAAGAACCGGAATTACTTTTCCCAAAGGACACTCACTATTCCTAAAAGGAATCTTGTAAAGTGTGTTCCCAACATATAAAATCACCAGAGGGACCTTAGGATGTCTTAATTATGTTGCTGATTTCATTCCGCATATTAGGCAGGTCTGTGAACCCCTCTTCAAAAGGCTTAAGAAAAATCCTATCCCATGGCAAGATGAACAGACTAAAGTTGTTGTCCAAATGAAAAGCATGGTTCAAAACCTACCATGTTTAGGAATCCCTAACCCAGAAGCCTCTATGATTATAGAAACTGATGCTTTTGACCTTGGTTATGGAGGAATCCTTAAACAACATTAGACCCCTAAGTCTCATGAACAACTTGCTAGATTTACATCAGGAATCTGGAATTTCGCTCAAAAAAATTACAGTACTGTTAAAAAGGAAATACTTTCTACAGTACTATGTATTACAAAATTTCAAGACGACTTAATTAATAAGGACTTCTTACTAAGAGTAGATTGCAAATCTGCAAAAGAAATTTTACAGAAGGATGTTAAAATTTTGTTTCAAAACAAATATTTGCTAGATGGCAAGCTCTTCGATCTAGCTCCAATTATGAAATTGAATTTATTAAAGGCGAAGCTAATTCCCTTCCAAACTTCTTAACCATAGAATTTTTACAGAAAACATGAGGCCATCAACCAGACCTAACTCTCCTTTCAAAAGAGACAAAACAAAATAGAAGGTATCTTCTTCAAATCACCCATTGTAAGGTATCTCAAATTTCTTTAAAATTCTATCAAAAGAACCTCTTCGGTCAGAAGAATGGCTTCCACGAAAGCCTCTACTTCGAAACCCCAGGGGGAAGAAGGAGTCGAAGCAGAAGACTTCCTTTCAACTTCTAATGACAAAGGTAAAGTCACGGGGGTAGACTTCTCTTGAGAAAACCCCAAGGTTTACTACCAGACTAACTCATTCTCCGGTAATCCTACCTCTACATAAATGGAGCCTCCTCCTAAAAAGGAATCTCTTGTTATGATTAGGTGTAAAGAACATTTTACTCCTGAGCCAAAAATTCTCAAAGATTTATGGATGCATCCTGATAACCAAATCAAGCGAAGTTGGTATATCAACACTTACTCTCTTAAGCAAAGAGAATCTTTTAGAAACCTCTGGATGACAGATATGTCTAGAATAAAATATGAAATGGAGTTCTTCAAATGGTTCGAATTATCAGGCCAACTCGATAGTCAAAAGGACTCAATTAAAGTCCTTATCAAGAAATGGTATACCACTAATAATGAGGTTATCGAATCCTCCACTCCACCTCTTGAAGGAATCAAAATCCCCGTTGGAAACGTGGTTATTACCTCTGCTCCTTATAAGAAAAAGAGTGAAAACCCTAGAGCCATTACCACCAATGACGACTTAGATAGAGTCATTCAGCAAGTAAACTATTCCAATCAACTTCTTCATGTGGTCTCAAAACAAATTGAAGAAGCCCAAGATAGGACCATATTCAAAACTCAACCTATTGTCTCTAAAACTAATATAACTCATTCTACCAAATACATCCCAATCTTTACGATGACAGAATTCTCTACAGACAAATTCCTAAGGCTTAGTGAAAACTTTGAGATCTCTGGAAATATCATTGATAAGATCAACGAAAAACTCTCTAAATTCAGTATCACAAAGAAAAGACCTTCCAAAGACAAAGGTATCAAAACTATCCAGGAAGATACCAACAATCTTCAGAAACTTTCCAATGATCGGTACCACAACCGAAAAAACTATTATAAACGTCCCTTTTTTCTAGACGTCCAATTCGAAGAAAATATCTTCTTATCTACGTCCTTTCATGAAGGAAGAAGCATCACCGAATGGAACATCAATGCCTGGCAGAACATCAAATCTACAATAAACTCCATGAAATTGGAGTTTCTATTACTGCGTATAAAATCAGAGGACCTTCTTATAGAGAAGTAGCTACTATGATAGTTACAGGATTACCGTCATGCTAAGACAATGGTGGGACAATTATATCACTAAATATGTCACGACCCCAAAATCCCAACCCGGTCGTGATGGCGCCTCTCGTGAAGACAAGGCCAGCCAATCCAACTAAACCTCGATTTAAACAGTTAGCAACATGAAAATAATATAAGAATAGTTTAACAACAGGAATTACCGGAAAATGTAGGGAACCATCCCGACTACAGCCCGAACCGGGGTGTCACCAAGTCATGAGCCACTAATGAAATCCTAATAATAAAATAACTATTACAATATCTTTGGCATGATTGTTGGAAAATAGT
>MCJB01051840.1:0-20104 GCA_002018475.1 Nicotiana obtusifolia
ACCCGCTCCCACTTACAATACCACAACAATCACAAGAAGTCCCAGCAAGGGGACAAGGCAACATAAAAACTTCCCAATGAGGGAATAAGCAACATCACACAATCATCCTATGGCAGGGGAAAGCAGCTATAACCAAACCATATTCGACTCATATTTAGCTTTATCAATGTTAGTACTCAATTACAGTCGAAGTTCTACAATTAACCTCCCAACCCAACTATCATTTCATTGAACCTAGACACGACGCTGCTATTGTGACACCGGATCCCTTAAACTCCTAACGAACTCCTAAGACACTACCCATGACTTAGACACTGAACCCCTTTTTGACTTCTAACAATTCCTTATTCAACTAGTCCATCTAACAATCTAAATTATGCCGAATAGAAGATACATGAACCTATAATCGAGAGGAACAAATATAATGATAAATTCATGTGGTTGGCGTACCACCCGCCCTCATTTCACGATATCTTGTGGCGGGCGTGCCACCCTCTCCCACTTATATTACAACAATGTCACGGATAATATTCAGCAATTAGAACAATAATTGCACAACACTTATCAATATATGACCCACGGTCATGCTCGACACCAATGTATAGGTACTCGTCACCATACCTATATATTGTTCTCAACAAGAAGCAATTTAACAATTAGCACTTGATTTCTAGTCCCTCAAGCTAAGATTAGGACAACCACTTACCTCGCTTTGCTTCTAGGTTCAAGATTTCCAATGCATTCAAATCTCTGCAACAATCAAAGCCACAAGCCTTCGAGCCTCAAACTCGTCTGAAAGCTTTTGGGTACTTTTCACGGTAGTATTTGCAGCAAATTCGAGCTGGGTTTTGGGGTTTGAAGAGTGGGTTTTTCGTAGTTGATGTTGGGGTGTTGAATGGATGATTTCACGGTTGTTTTTCAGCGTATTTGGGGTTGTTTCAGGCGATTTCTCAGCTGGGTTTTGGTGAGTTTAAATGGGAAGAGCTGGGTTTGGTAATTGGGAGTTGATAGCTATGTCATGGAGGTGTTTCATGGAATTGGGGGCTATTTCAAGGTGATTTGGAGGTTGATTTACTATTGTTTGAAAGTGGTTTGGTGAGTTTTACAGAGGAAGTATCGAAAATAAGAGGGTTTCTTGCATGCTAGGGTCATGGGTCCCTATTTATAGTGGGTCAAAATCAGAATGAAAATAAATTGCCAGATGCCAGAATGCGATCGCATTCTGGTCGCAAAACACATATGCGCTCCGCATTTGGGCCGCATTTCTGACACAACATTTGACCCAAAACTCTGTATCACTCTGCGATCCTACTGTCAGATTTGCAGTCCGCATACCTGAAATGCGGTTCGCATTCTCGTCGCATTTTTGACGTAAAGTTTGCCCAATTTCTCTGTTCCACTTTGCGATCCAGGGAGTGGAATTTGCGGTCCGCATTTCCAGTATGCGATCGCATACTGACCGCAATTCCTGACCTGGTTTTACGCCCAGGTTTCTGTTTTACTTTGCGATGCCTTTGCAAGATATGCGGTTCGCCTATCTGAAATGCGATCCCATTTCTTGCATTTCTTAATTTATTCAATTCTTATACCTCTTACCCTACAAGAATATTAAAATTGTACAATTACAAAGGGGAATTTTTCACTTAAGGCAACCAAGTCTAAACAATTAGCATCACATTTGTTTCTACGACACATCGGGCTGTTACACTTTGGTCCCTTTGTATTGTTATGATAATTATTGTGAGAGTGAGACTTTCTTTCCAGTGAGGGCACATGAGCTGCTAGGTTGATAGAAAGTTGAGTTTTGAGTAAAGCATAAGTGCATTCAGCTGAAGGTAGCCTTTAGTTACTTTGTTGAGGCTCAAAGTTCACAAGCTGATTGGTTGTCCTTGAATATACTGATGATTCAGGGAGGGTAAAGTATTCAAAGAGATATACTTGAGATACTAAAAACAAACACCGTCCATAGTCAGTATTGTTTCGTGTTTGGTAAGTAGGGTCTAGAATAGGATAGTATCGTTTTAGTTGCTTGAGGACAAGCAAGAGTTTAAGTTGGGGGTGTTGATGTGTCGGGGAATTTCGGCACATTTTGACACTACTTGCTTAGATTTTAACTTGTTTTACGTGCAAATTCCATCGATACTTATGTAATTTTAGTGTATTTGCAGTACATCAAGTGTAAGGACCCAAAAGCACAGAAAAGAGCTCAAAAAGCCAACTGAAGACAAGAGAAGAATCCAATAGCATCGCAGATGTGAATATGCGGTCGAAAACAACACATGCGAACCGCATATTTCACAACCAAATCGCAAACGAGGACAGAACACTGGGCACTTATTCATGTTGAGAATGCGGTCGCATATGCGACCGCAAAACTAGAATTCGAATCACAAACTTGCACTGGGGAATCGCAGACACAAGCAGAGTTTTGGGTGAAAGTCAGGGTGAAGAATGCGATCGCATAATCAACATGCGGACCGCAAATCCGCAATGCGATAAAGAAAAAATCCTTGGGTCAGATATGCGACGGATGAAGAAGATTTGCGGTCCACATTTCTGTTTTGCGACAGAAATGCGGTCCGCATTATTAACATCAGGGCCAAATTAGTCCGAACTTTGCCTCGGGTTTTGGGCCTCTATAAATAGGTTTAATAGGATTTTGTGAGGGATATCTTGTCAGAATTGAGAGCACAAAGTACGAGGTTCAAGATATTTTGAATTCTTGGAAGCTTTTTGGATCAATTACCTTCTATTTTGTAAGATGATGACAATTACTATTCTTTCTCATTCAACTTTCAGCATGAGTAGCTAATTCTAAACGCTAAGGTTGTGAACCCTAGATGGGTATGATGTTATTGAGATTTTGATATTGAATATAGTTTCAACGGGTGATTGATATTTATTTACTTCTTATTCTTCAAACAATTGTTAGTGGTTGCAAACATTAACAAATGCCATTTAATTTTATCTTTGCTTGGGAAAGTGGGATAGAATTTGGTAGAAGTAAATAACAAAGACTCAAGGCTTTAAACCTTATTTAATAAAATCGCTTAGGAATAAGTGGGTTTTAATTTGGCATTAATTGATTGCTCTTAATCACAACTCTTTTGTGTTTGGGAAAATCATAAAGAGGACATATTATCCAACTATTGGAAAATATTGGGTAGTAAAGTAGGCATCAATTGCATATCAAGAACATCTTCCGTTGGAAATATACAATATTAATATCAATAGCATTATACTACATTAAGGGGGACACAACCTTGGTTTCTTTACATCATATTATTTACAATCATAATATTACAATCAGTCTTCTTTTAAAATTACGTTCAATACATCTTTCGGTTACAATTACTAGATAGAATTACGACTTAGTTGAGTACTACACTAATTAAGTAAAAATTTCACACCTATTCCCTGTGGGATTCGACCCCAACCTTGTTGGGTTATTATATTTGACACCGACCGCTTACACTGTTCTTAAGGTGTAATTTGAGCGTATCCATATTCCTATGAAATCAATCTATTAAGAACGCATTAAGATCACAATATTTAATTAAGCATGGTGATTAGGTATATTTCTATCCTAACCACAAATTAGTCCCCCCCCCCCAAGGGTTAAGATCATGCTCTCTTTAACTCTTCTCTAATCTAAACACGGCTTTCCCAAGCATAGCATAGATAGTAAATAGAACCTGACTGCTGGCCAGACAATTAAGCAATTAAACAAAGAATTGAAGAAACAACCATATGTTGGTGAATTATAATCAAGGTTAAGTTAACGTTAAACAACAATATTCATGGCTAATCACAACCCCAGAACAATGGGTGTTTAGCCACTCATAATATAATCACACAATTACATAAGTTTTGAATCAATTGGAAATACTAGAAAAAGATGAAGAAAACTGAGAATTCTCCGCTTCCTAACGATCCCGTGTGTGTTTTTCCTCCAAGGTGGCGCCTCTCCCCTCCAAAATGGCATCTCTCCCCCTCAAAAATAGGTTTTGTCTTGCTTTTATACGTGTTAGGTAGGTCTAGGGCCGAAATAACCTTGTCCCGAAAATCATGTCACTGGCGCCCTGGGTAGCGCCAGGCGCCCACCAGGGCGCTGCCTCAAATTGCCATTCTGCCTCCAGCGTCACAGTTAGCGCCAGGCGCTGTCTGTGGCGCCCAGATGCTCAATTCGTCCGGTTTTGTTCGTTTTGGCTCAAATCTTGCGCATTTCGCCCCTAATTGCTCCCGACTCATTCCTACACATAAAAACACTTCAAATTAATATAAATCATAGCATTTAACATACCAATTTCATGAAACAAGAGTCAAATATGAGGCGATATACATAGAAATATATATGTTTTAAGCTAAACATCAACACCTCCCAACTACGTACCAACTTCATATCATAGGAGAGCACTCGAACTTTTAACCACACGCTATACCCTTGACCACGATCAATACCAGCACGCAAGCATGAACACACAAAACTTCACATTCTTCCCGTTAAGCATACCCAAGTATAATACTTCAATTCAATATATTTCAACAACCTATTCGTCACCACGCAACCTCAAAAGTCGACTTGCAACCACTAAGCACCCTCAATTCATGCACTTACCCAACAAGAAAGTTTACAACATTACCAATCATTCATGAGATCATGTGCCCTTACCAACAAACAAAAGAGTGAATATAGATAGTCCACACATTCAAATATGCTTTTGAATATAGATTAACAACATCGCACAATTGAACAAAATTCACTCACTCTCACAAAGAATTCATATGCATCCCCTGGTCGTACCATAAGCTTGCCCGTAGTGTAGATCTCTACTAATTTAAGCTAGCCAAATCTAGGATCAATTAGGACTTTTAAGGTTGTAATGTAGGCTAAGGGACGGGTAGGATATATTTAGAAATAGCGACTAACCCTCCTAAGCACTTTAATACACTACATTCACAATTCAAACACCTTTTCTTCTCAACCAATTCACTTGCCTTATACACATAGCCCTCTTTTTCAATTAAGCATTTCTATATTTCCACTAGTACAAATTAATAAGAATTGGAAGTGTTTTCTACATACTTTCACTATCATTTTTTTTTCTTCTCTTTTATTCACACACTCCATACATTAAAGCTCATCGGCTAGTGAATTTTGATTTCAACTTTAGTGCACCAACGGGCCCTTCCATGGTTCCACTCAAAAGCTACTTCCCAATCTCTAACCTTACTTCTTTTAGCGACTAAGTGCCTTAGGAGGTAAAGGTTCAATCAAGATCAAATTTTGAACAAAATAGAGGCATGGCTTGTAATGAGGGTGCCAAAGAAAAGGTCTATAGGCTCAAAGGGACTAGCAACGGAAAATATTATTTTTATGTGACAAGCACATCCATGATCAAGCAAGAAAATGCCCACGTCACCTCCTAGATTAGCCCAACTTACAATTTCGCTTCAATTAACACACGGGGCAAGTTCTAGACTACACAGGATAGCACAGAAAATCACAAATCCTTACTCACACATTGCACATGACTCAATCGAGACGGTTCTGTTCAACTCTCAAGTCAAGCAAGCACACAGAATTGAGAAATTTAAGCAATATTGCACTATGTGGCATACAAGTCAAACAACTGAGAAAAGGCGTCACAAAATAGGCTATTTACTTTACTTAGGCTTACAAATCAAATAAACCGGAAAACAGAATGTATGTCATATCCTAATGTGCCAGCATCAACCATGTCAATGAGTATCTCAGAATGACTCAGTTTCTTCCTAAACTACTCCTACAAAGAAATTATAGTGCCCGATTCGAGCTACATCCATGGAAAAGAACCGATGCCCAAAGAAAAACCAAGGAATACTACCTAACTATCCTAAAAAATAAAAATCTTTTTGGTGTTTTTAATCAGACTTTATCCCTCAAGAAAATTGTCCAACAGATCCATCATCGGGAAAAGTCCGAGCTTTTTCAAATTTTTTTTTTTTTTTTTTCCATTTAAAGCAACTAATACTAGACTAAACTGACTACACTAGAACTACTAAAAGAACAAAAACAACTACTAAAAGAACCAAACAAAACCAGTTTATACATAATATACAATTACAACACATGTATTCCTCCCACCCCACACTTGAACGATGCATAGCCCTCGATGCAAGTAAAAATGTAAAACAGAGTAGGGTGAAAAGAAAAACTCCTGTCAATCAGAGTCCACTCCCCCAGCACTGCCGGTGTCATCAGCATCTAATCCGAAAGGCACCAAAGTCATAGGCCCTGTAGCACCATCTCCATTCTCATCCTCAGTATCTGAGCCCTTGGCAGTGTTGATGTCCTCCGACGGGTGAACGGGGCTGCCAGGTGCAATCCCCAACATCTCCTTGGACGTGCTGGACAAGTCATCGCACAAATGCATACGCTCCTCGTCGGTAATGTCGGCCTTGCTCATGAGCAAGTTCAAAGCGTTATAAATATACCTGTTGAAGTTCTCCTCTCGCTCCATTCGAGCAGCGGGGGTGAGTTTGGACGATGTCTCCACTACAGATGTGATTTCCATAAGCCCTGACAGCGCCTCCACCACCTCATCATGTCCGGGATACTCTGGCACTCCGCGAAACATCATATATTGAGTCAGTAAATTGCCAAAGAAGAACCGCCGAATCTGTCTCCCAAACCTGGTGCGAGCCATCTCACTGAGCATGATCTCAGCGACATTAATTGGTCGGTCGGTCATGAAGGAGAAGATGAGACACACTCTAGCGCGAGTGCAATTATTGTTGTGCTCCGCCAGCATTAGTCTCGCCTGCACAAAGTTCTACCACACATTGGCAGTGTTGTTGAAGTCTGTGCGAACCATGGAGAGGTGTATGTTGCCCTGCTTCCGTAGCCACTTAGCATTAGAATCGACACCACAAAGAGTGTGGCGTATTAGCTCATATTTCGGCCTTTGGATCAAGCGTTGGAGTCTCCTTGGGTTGGCATTCTCAACTCCCAAATAGTCACACAAATACTCCCTGCCCAGCGGCATATCCTTTCCTCGTACATGTGAAGTGCAGCTTCGATAATTCCAGTTAACATACAGCTCTCGTACCATGCTCAGGATTGCAGGCCCCGGGCATTCCAAGAACTTGTCCATCTTTAGAGCTCGCAGCCTGGCAAGTATATCCGGGAATTTCCTCTCTAAGGCTGCGGTATTAATCCCCATCTCAGAGACGTACCGTCCTGCCGGCACGAAGTCTCAATGCCAAGCAATAGCAGCATCATCAACCAAGTCCAAACGAGGCCTCGACCTTAATGGCACTTGCTGAGATCCCTTGGCGACCTGTTTCCCTTTGGATGGCCGTGAAGAGCTTTCTCCCTGCTTGCGCTTTTTGGCCACCGAAGAGGTGGTAGAGGATTTTCCAACGCCTTTGCCTTTGCTAGTGCTATCACGAGCCATAGTATCCTGCATCACAAGAAAACATGAATGTGAGAAAGGTTCAAGACATATGCCTCAGGTTGGCATGCAAGTCATCAAATGACCCCACACTTAAAACCGAAGGCACAAGTACAAGTGTTGCACCTCAAAACTATGGGTACTCAAGACTTCCCCATGCTACACAATAATGATTGATCATGGCAATGTGAATACTCAATAAGGTCAGCTAAAGGCATATGGTCTGCACCTTTCACAAATACTAAAGTATGCTAAATTAGGCTAACTTACAAGATTCTACAACATACAACATACAAAAGCAATGGTGTAAGAACATGTTCTGCATCAAAGCCACATATCCCAAATTGTAAAAGCATCCCTAAACACCCCACACTCAGCCCAAATGCATACACAAGTGCATCCGGTTACTCAGACTTCACCGGTTCACAAAAATTTTCACTCAAACATTTAAACAAACACAATATGGGCATGAAGTGTATTCTTATATTTCAACAATGGTGGAACATGATGGCCCTCCCAATTTTCAATGAAGTAGAGGGAATTCTAGTTTACTACTCCAAATACACATGAAACACACAAATTTTGACCAAAACAACACACCTACCATCAAGGTGTCATAAGAACTAAATGAGGGAGTGGGAAACTATAATATGAAACTATGGGAAATTGGCGGTCTTGGGGATGGGAGTGTGGATAACTACTAATGAAAACACATAATAAATAGAAGAGAAGAAGAAGAAGAAGAAGAAGAAGAAGAAGAAGAAGAAAATACCTGGAGAAGGAGTGCAAGAGAGAATGAAAAAAAAAAGATTTCGTGAAGAAGAAGAAGAAGAGGACGCGGGCAGCAGCTGCGTTTTTTCTTCAAGGTGGAGTTTTGTGTTTTTGTTTTTGCTTATTGGTGTTTGGGTGGGTTTGGGAAAGGATATGGGTATTAGTGTTAGTGTAAATGGGTAGTTGGGTTGGGTTAAATGGATATAGGTTAATAATAAAATACAAAAAAAATTGAAAACTTACCTGACCCCCCCAGCTGGCCCCTCGCGCCCTCCCTGGCGCTGGGGTCGTGGAGTATTCTGCCTCCAGCGCCCCAGGCAGCGCCGGGCGCTGGCCTGGGCGCTGTTCACTCGAAATTTTTTTTTGAATAAACATTCCGATCCCCCGAGCCTTATATATACCCAATTTACACATCCTACACCATTACATCTAATATTTCTATACCTATAAATGAAGTGCAATACTCTATCTATTCTAAAAAAAAATTAAGAAGTTAAACTAGGAAAGCGATAAAAATTAGGTTGCCTCCCAACAAGCGCCTGATTTAACGTCACGGCACGACGCAGAGTCTCGCTTACTCGTCAACGAGTACAACCTTGGTCTTCTCACGATAAATCATTCCTCCCCAATAATGATTGACTCTATGACCATTCACCAAGAATTTCCGCTTACTATTTAAAGCTCACAGCTCGATTGCACCATAAGGAGTGACTCTCACCACCTCAAAAGGACCTGACCATCTCGATTTTAGCTTCCTAGGGAATAGCCGTAGTCTAGAATTGAATAATAACACCTGTTGGCCTGGCTCAAAGTAACACGGCTTGATATGCTTATCATGCCATCTTTTTGTATTTTCTTTATATAGTTTAGCATTTTCATAAGAGTGCAGCCTGAACTCATCTAACTCATTCAACTGCATAAGTCTTTTCTCGCCTGCGGCCTCAAGGTCCATGTTCAGCTTCTTAATAGCCCATTATGCCTTGTGTTCCAATTCAATGGGTAAGTGACATGCTTTCCCATAAACCAGCTTATAAGGGAACGCTCCAATTGGCGTTTTATATGCTGTCCTATATGCCCAGAGGGCATCATCCAACTTTGCAGCCCAATCCTTCCTATTCACACTCACCGTCTTCTCTAATATTTGCTTGATTTCTCTGTTTGACACCTCAGCTTGCGCACTTGTCTATGGATGATATGCTGTAGCAACTCTGTGGCGAACTCCATATTTAGCTAGAAGGTTATTCAACAATCGATTGCAAAAATGAGTCCCTTCATCACTGATTAAAGCACGTGGAGTCCCAAATCTCGAGAATATGTTCTTTTTCACAAATGCAGCTACCACCATGGCATCATTCGTTGGCAAAGCAATTGCCTCCATACATTTTGACACGTAGTCAACTGCTAGCAAAATGTATTTGTTTCCTCTGGACGGTGGAAATGGCCCCATAAAATCTATCCCCCACACATCAAAAAGCTCAACTTCTAGAATGTTATTTAAAGGCATCTCACGCTTCCTTGTGATTGTTCCTGTTCTCTGACATTGGTCACACTTCTTAACAAATGCATGGGCATCCTTGAAGAAAGTCGGCCAAAAGAGACCGGATTGTAGCACCTTTGCAGCTGTTCTATCTCCTTCATGATGGCCCCCATAAGGTGATTTGTCGTGACAATCATACAATACTAATTCCACCTCTTTTTCAGGAATGCATCTCCTCATCAATTGATCAGCACATTGCTTGAATAAGTAGGGCTCATCCCAGTAGTAGAAGTTCACGTCATGTAAAAACCTCTTTCTAGCTTCAGATTCAATTTCGGGAGGAAGTACCCACTCACAAGATAATTCACATAATCTGAGTACCATGGGGGAGGGTCATGGGTTATAGCAAAAAGTTGCTCATCAGGAAATACTTCTTTAATTTGGCCACCCTCCTCTACGTGATCGTGATTTTCCAACCGTGATAGATGGTCAGCTACTTGGTTCTCTGTCCCCTTTCGATCTCGTATTTCTACATCAAATTCCTGCAGTAATAAAACCCAGCGCATCAATCTAGCCTTAGATTCTTTTTTTGTAAACAAATACCTGATTGCTGCATGATCGGTATGGACTATGACTTTCGTTCCCACCAAGTATGCCCGAAATTTCTCAAAGGCCCACACTACAGCTAACAGCTCCTTCTCCGTGGTGGTGTAATTCAGCTGAGCATCATCAAGAGTCTTACTCGCATAGTAGATGGAATAAAACACTTTGTCCTTCCTCTGGCCTAGCACTGCCCCAATAGCAAGGTCACTCGCATCACACATAAGTTCAAATGGTAAGGACCAATCAAGTGCCACGATAAAGGGAGCAGTCACCAACTTCTTTTTAAGTTCTTCAAATGCCTTGAGGCAAGCATCATCAAAGTTGAAAGTTACATCTTTTTCAAGCAGCCTGCACAAAGGAGTAGCAATTTTTGAAAAATCTTTAATAAAGCACCGATAGAAACCCGCGTGTCCCAAGAAACTCCGGACACCCTTCACTGAAATAGGTGGAGGTAATTTTTCAAATGCCTCCACCTTCGCTTTATCAACTTCAATGCCGGTCCTAGATATTTTGTGACCCAACACGATGCCTTCTTGTACCATAAAATGACACTTTTCCCAATTCAGTACCAGATTTGTTTCTTCACAACGGGCTAGCACCTTGCTTAAATTCCTCAAGCAATCATCATAAGAGGACCCAAAGACTGAAAAATCATCCATAAACACTTCCACGAATTTTTACACCATTTCGGTGAAAATAGCCATCATACTCCTCTGGAAAGTGGCTGGTGCATTACAAAGTCCAAACGGCATTCGCTTGAAGGCAAAAGTTCCATAAGGACAAGTAAAAGTAGGCTTCTCCTGATCCTCTGGGCATATGACAATCTGATTGTATCCTGAGTAGCCATCAAGGAAGCAGTAATATTCATGCCCGGCTAACCTGTCTAGCATTTGGTCGATGAATGGAAGTGGGAAGTGGTCCTTGCGAGTTGCCTTGTTGAGCCTTCTATAATCGATGCAGACTCTCCATCCCGTAATAGTGCGAGTGGGGATTAGCTCATTCTTCTTGTTCTCAACTACAGTCATTCCTCCCTTTTTGGGCACACATTAAACCGGGCTTACCCAACTGCTATCAGAAATAGGAAAAATGATACCTGCATTGAGCAACTTGATTACTTCCTTTTTCACCACCTCTTTCATGATGGGATTTAATCTCCTTTGCTGCTCCACACTAGGGCGGTGTCCGTTCTCTAAAAAGATTTTATGCATGCAAAATGATGGACTAATACCCTTAATGTCAGCTATAGTCCACCCAATGGCCTTTTTATACTCGCGGAGGACTCTGAGCAATTTTTCTTCTTGAGTGCTGGTCAAGCTGGAGGAAATAATCACTGGCAGTGTCTTAGAGTTCCCCAAATAAGCATAGCGCAGATGCACTAGAAGTGGCTTGAGTTCTAGCCTTGGAGCCTCCTCAATAGATGGCCTGGGAAGGGTCAGAGTGACAGGCCTTTCCAATTCTTCAAATTTTTTGAACCCTTGGACATAACTGCAGAACATATCCAGTACTTGCTCAATTTCTCCCATCGTTTCATCTCCACTATTTTCCACATCCCCAATCAATACTCATTCAACAGGATCTACAGGGCTCATATAGGGCACTAATGATGTAGAATCACTCTCCACCACTGAGATCATGGATAATTCTTCATAGTGGGCTGGCAACCTGAGCGCTTTATAAACATTGAATACCTCTACTCGGTCACTTACTCTCATCGTCATCTTTCCTTTGCAAACATCAATAATAGCTCGGCCCGTGGCTAAGAATGGACGCCCCAAAATAAATGGGACTTCCTGATCGGGCTCGTAGTCCAGGATAATGAAATCAGCAGGGAATATGAAAGAACCCACTTGAACTAGCACATCTTCAATCACTCCCTCAGGATGAGCAAGGGAACGATCAGCTAACTGTAAGATAACTGTTGTTGGGCGTGGATCACCTAACCCCAATTGTCTGAACACCGAATAACGGCATCAAATTGATGCTTGCTCCAAGATCACATAAAGCTCGCCCAACAGCATGTTTACCAATCGAGATTTGGTTAGTGAAACTACCTGCATCCTTCAATTTCTGAGGCAACTTACCTTGAATTCTGGAACTGCACTCCTCAGTGAGTGCCACAGTCTCGAACTCGGTTAGCCTCTTTTTATTTGGCACGATGTCCTTGATGTACTTTGCATATTTGGGTACTTCTTGTAAGATGTCAACCAATGGAATATTAATTTGCACCTACTTCAAGATATCAAGAAACTTTTTATATGGGGCATTATCTCTTAATTTTTGCAATCTTTGAGGGAATGGAGGTGGTGGCCTTGCAACCAATTGTGGGGGTTGCTCAGCCACCGCCTCTCCAGCTGGCTTCTCTGGCTCCTTAGCTTTCTCTGATGTTGATTCTATAGTGGTTGGCCTCTCATTAAAAAGCACCTGTTTTCTCTTTTTAGACTAAACTTCTTCTAGTTGTCTCCCATTCCTCAACGATACGGCATTAAGGACCGCCCTAGGATTTGCTTCAGTGTCACTTGGAAGAGCTCCAGCTGGTCTAGTGTTTTGAGCACCGGCAAGCTGTCCCATTTGACGCTCCAAATTTCTCACTATTGTGGTGAGGGCTTGATATTCGGTCCTGAACTGTTTATTGTCAAGCAACAGCTGCTTCAACAATTCATTCCCATTCTCTTTTACCTGTTGAGGTTGCTTCTGAGGTTGATTGAAATTTCCTTGGGGTCTATAATGATTCTGATTCGGCTGATTTCCACCCCATGAGAAGTTGGGATGATTCTTCCAATTTGGGTTATAAGTGTTACCATATTTGGCATTCTGATTTATTGGACCCTTGTTCTGCTGTCCCACATAGTATATAGATTCTAGATTCGTGGGGCACATGTCACTCATTTGGTTGTCACCACAGAGTTCGCAGCAAAGAGACATTTGTTGTACATGTTGCATATGTTGTGCCTGTTGCATTGTCATTCTATTCATCTGGTTTGCCAATTTTGCTATCTCAGCTCTCATGGCCGAGAAGTCATCAAGCTCAATCAACCCGGCTGCCTTCTGTTTACTTGCCTTGCGTGAATCCCCATCTCCTTGCCAGTTATAATCATTAGCAGTGAAGTTATTTAGCAAGAGTGGAATTTCACTATATGGTTTCTCCATGCAACTACCTCCACAAGCTGATTCAAGATTCATCTTTGAGGCCTCATCTAATCCATCAACAAAAGTGTGTCCCAATACCTCATCAGTCTGACAGTGATGCGGGCAATCTCTGAGCAGCTTCTTGTATCTTTCCCAGGCTTGACGAAGTGTCTCTCCATCCCGTTGTTCGAACCCAAGAATTTGACTCCTCAATGACTTTGTCTTCTTGGTGGGGAAAATTTTGATTAAGAATTTCCTTGCTAGATCGTCCCAAGTGTGGATTGAGTTTGCGGGCTCTTTCTGCAACCATTCCTTCGCTTCCCCCAGTAGTGAAAAGGGAAAAAGTGTCAGCCTGACATAATCCTTGGAAATGTTCGGATAATTGTAAGTGTCCGTAATTTCCAAGAAATTTTGAATGTGCCTTTGCGGATCTCCATGAGATAGACCCACATATTGCCCTGTGGACTGAATCAGCTGTACCATGTACTGTTTGAGTTCAAAATGCCATGTGATCTCAGGTTTCACAATAGCCTGAGTCATATTAGAAAGATTGGGCCTTGCGGCTTCTATCACCGCACGCTCTACATTACCTGCCATCTCTATTGGCTGTGGTTGAACTACAATGTCCAACTCTCTTTCTATTCCAGTTCTAACTTCGACCTCTCTCCTCACTCTGTGAAGTGTCCGTTCAATTTCAGGATCAAGAGGAAGGATATTGTTTGCGCTTCTACTCCTCCGCATTGAAGAGAAGAGCCTGTGTTAACACAAACAAGGTAAACTGATTAAAACTTGAACAAATAACTAATAAAAGCATAAGTCAACAAAGTAGCTAATTTTTAAGTCCCCGGCAACGGTGCCAAAAATTTGTTGCTCCCAAACACACACGCAAGTATACGTGGCCGACAAGTAATATAGGATTTGGAAGTCCAGATATCGTACCCAAAGGGACTTATATCAACTACTCACTAACACACAAATATTGTTATTCCTTCAAGCTAAATTCGATTTCAAGAGATTAATTATGCTAAACTACAATTCTAAGTAATAACTAAATTACCAAGTAACTAGTTGATTGTTGTTTATTCAGTAGAGACAAGTATTCCAGGGTTTTGATCAATTTACCAATCGTATTGTGTTCAAATTAACTCTCTCTTTCATATAATTCACTCATGGTTGCTAATTAATCGATAAATGCTCTCACAGCCTTCTCCCGAAGTACTACTCGCCTATTCTCAATAGATTAACGCCTATATTCCTATGAAATCAATCTATTAAGAATGCATTAAGATCACGATATTTAATTAAGCATGGTGATTAGGTATATTCCTATCCTAACCACAAATCCGCTCCCCCTAAGGGTTAAGATCATGCTCTCTTCAACTCTTCTCTAATCTAAACACGGTTTTCCCAAGCATAGCATAGATAGTAAATAGAACCTAACTGCTGGCCAGACAATTAAGCAATTAAACACAAAATCGAAGAAACAACCATATGTTGGTGAATTATAATCAAGGTTAAGTTAACGTTAAAAAATAATATTCATGGCTAATCACAACCCCAGAACAATGGGTGTTTAGCCACTCATAATATAATCACACAATTGCATAAGTTTTGAATCAATTGGAAATACTAGAAAAAGATGAAGAAAACTGAGAATTCTCCGCTTCCTAACGATCCCGTGTGTGTTTTTCCTCCAAGGTGGCGTCTCTCCCCTCCAAAGTGGCGTCTCTCAATTAAACATCAGAGAGTGTCATTCAAAACATTTCCGTCTCAAGTACCAATCTATGACTTATACCAAAAAGATGAAAAAGAATTTTGGCATTCATTATTTTATACCTCTCTATAACATCTACTCTTCATAAAAATGTCACGACCCAACTCACCGCAGGCGTCGTGATGGCACCTAGGTAAGCCGATTACTAACAACGATTAGGCAAATTTTACAATGATAATTTGAAACAGAGTCTAATATGAATACCGAAACAAAAACGTAATAAGCTTACGCAGCAATAATCATAACAACCTCCCAAGAATTGGTAATATAGATTCACGAACTCAATCTAAGTACATGGAAAGATCTCAAAGATCGAAATACTATGATGTTCAGATAACAAGCTGACAGTACAATGAAAGGAAAGAACTCTAAGGGACTGCGACGACCAAGCAGCTCTACCTTGAATCCTCGCGGCCATTATGCTAACTCTGCCCGAGTCCGATATCTCCAATACTTGGCTCTGCACAAAAATGTGTAGAAGTATAGTATGAGTACACCACGGTCGGTACCCAGTAAGTATTAAGACTAACCTCGGTGGAGTAGTGACGTAGTACAAGTTAAGACACTCACTAGACAAAATAATATGTGCAGTATAGAAGTATAAAGCTAATAATAAAAGTAGAAATTAGTAAATGGCAACAAGAATCAACAAGTGATATAAACAGTAAAGTAATAAGAACACTGTGAAGTATCATTAAAACCAAATAAGGAACACAAAGGACAAACAATTAATCAAGTCGTTCTAATACAAGTTTCACAACAAAATCATTTCGTGATACCTCATCTCATAATCACAAGTCGGGGGTCTCAACCCACCATCCTAAGCTCACGGCACTTTGTGCCCACATTTCAAATCACAACCGCACGGACAACTCACGTGCCAATATCTCAATTCCCCTGGCATGATCACGGGCTCATAATTACAGTCCGCCCGGCATGGTCACAGGCTCAATATCAACATGAAAACCGATAATACAAGAACACATGGTCATGATTAATAAATATCAAGTTTCATATTCCTAAGTTAATATAAGTGGCATGCTATGATATATGCTTGTGCGAGTGTACTACTGTAGCCCAAGTCAACAAGTAATATCAAGGACATCGAGTAGCTTATCGAAGCAACACAACAAAGAATGTAAGGTGTATGACATACACAAGGAAAATCACACCATCACACGAAAATCACCAAGACAATGTCCCCAAGCCATCACACATCATCCCTGACATTGCCACCCTTATCTCTCCGATAGCCACTCGTATCACTCCACCCTGACAATATCATTAGCCACATGTATCACTCTGATTCACTCCGTATAATAGCCACCCGTATCACTCCGTATAATAGCCACCCTTGTCACTCCATACATTCAACAATAGTAAGATGCCACCCTTATGCCCGCATAATAACAACGGAGAAATGTCACCCTTATATTCCGCATAACAACAACCAAACCACATAACAATTCACATGTGCTAACATTATGACAACACGACATAACAACTCGTATCACAAGTGCCCATAGGCCACAATCTTTTCAAAGATCCAACAATATCAATATTTTCACAACAAATAGCCCAGGACTCAATACAATGTGTATAGAATCTTAATAATAACAAAATGAACAGAAAAGTAACTCAACAAGGAACAACACCCCATTTAAACACAACTTCAATTAAAATAAATTAATGACTTTCGATGATCTCGATCCCTATTAATTGTTTAAGGATAAACTCATAAGTGAAAGTATTTCTATGAAATGGCAAACTTCGGATTCTAGTGTATGAATAGGCTAACAATGAAAGAGATGGCACAAACTAGCACTACGTCTAAATGCATGAGAATAACCGGCAACAAAAGGATATCAGGTACCAACAATTTCAACTAAGTGTAACTCCACAATAAAAGAAATCACATAATGATAAAAGTGATAACAGCTTCAAATAAAGCATATTTGAGCAAACTCGACAAGTAAAGAATGTGACATGTAAGGACAGCTTCAAATAAAGCATGTGATAGTAGACATGACGAATAAAAGATATAACATGTGCTAACAATTCCAAATAAGTACATGAAAGAAGCCTAAGAGTCTAAGCCGATCAATTTTCCATAGATAAGCCTAAATACGTACTCGTCACCTCGCGTACACGGCTTTCACATGACAAAAATAGCACAAACGACTCAAATCCTAAGAGGTAGTTCCCCCACACAAAGTTAGACAAGATACTTACCTCAAAGAATCTAAATTGATACTCTAAAATGACTTTTTCGCATGAAACAACCATCGGATAGCTCAAATATAGCCAAAATAACTTAATATCATAAATAAAAACCATAGGAAACAATTTCGGATAATAAAGCTTCACCTTTTAATGAAAACTAAAAAGTCAACCCAGAAAAGCCAACCCCAGGCCCGCACCTCGAAACCCGATAAAATTCATAAAATCCGAACACCCATTCCGATACGAGTCCAACCGTACCAAAATTATCCAATTCCGAAATCAAATCGACCTTCAAATCCTCATTTTATATTTTTGAAAGTTTATACAAAAACTCTTATTTTCTCTCATTCAAATCACTAATTTAATGCTAAAAATAAAGATGGAATCACAAAACATAATTAAATTCGGATAAATAACACTTACCCCAATCCAAGGTGTGAAAATTCCCTTCAAAATCGCCCAAATCCAAGCTCTATAGTTCAAAATATGATAAAATGACCAACACCTTCAAAATAGATTACATTAAACACTTCTCCAGAGGTACCCTTCATGATCGCGGTCACCAACGTTGCGATCGCGATTCAAAAACTTTCCAGCATAATTTTTACCCTTCGCGATCGCGATGAACAAATTCCCATTACCCTTCCCAAACTCTTCTCAGATAGTACATAGTACATCGGCCATAACTTTTTGTATAAAATTTCAAATGACAAGCGATTCAATTTTCTAAAAATTAGACTCAAAGGGCTACAACTTTCTTTTTTGAATAATCTCCAAATTTCTAATAGATTGGAAGATATAAGCTTCGAAAGTCAGATTAGTGACAATAGAAGTTCCTCTACGCGATCGTGAAAATGCTTCCGCGATCGCGATCCACAGTGCTCAAACATCAAATTTTCTCTTCACGAACGCGACCCAATATCCGCGATCGCGATGCATACCCCTGTGGCCAAAAATTAGCAGTTAAAAATGGTCTAAAAATGGTCTGAAACTACCCCGAAAGTAACCTGAGCCCCTCGGTACCTCGTCCGAACATACCAACAAGTTCCGCAACATAACACGGACCTGCTCGAGGCCTCAAATCACATCAAACAACATCAAAACTTCGAATCTCACCTCAAATCGAACTTAATGAACTTATGAACTTTCAACTTCTACAACTCGCGCCGAATCATATCAAATCAACCCAGAATAACTTCAAATTTTGCAGGCAAGACACAAATGACATAACGGAGCTATTCCAACTCTCGAAATCGCAACCCGGGCCCGATATTCATAGAGTCAACTCCCGATCAAACCTCTCAACCTTCCAAACCTTCAACTTTTCAATTTTCACTAAAATGTATCAAATCAACCTACGGACCTCCAAATCCAAATCAGGTCATACTTCTAAGTCCAAAATCACCATATAAAGTTACTGGAGTCATGAAAACACCATTCCGGATTCATCTACACAAAAGTCAAACTCCGATCAACTCTTACCGCTTAAGCTTCTAAGACAAGAATCGTCCTTCCAAATCAATCCCAAATTATCCCAAAATCGAACTCGACCATACACGCAAGTTATAATACATAATACGAAGCTACTCGAGACCTTAAGTCACCAAACGGGATGCTAATTCTCAAAACGACCAGTCAAGTCGTTACAAAAAATATATTACTGTAACAGACAAATTTTCTTCTTTATTGAGAGGGATTCCTATGGTTATAAAAGTAAATCCTCATTTAAAACATTTCCGTCTTAAGTACTACTCCATGTCATTTACTGAAAAGATGAAAAAGAACTTTGGCGTTTCATTATATAATACCTCTCTATAATATCTACTCTTCATAAAAACATATTACGGTAACAGATAAACTTTCTTTGAAATTAATTTTTTATGTTATATTACTTTCTATAACAGTATTTCGTCTATAACATCTATCATTACAGCGATAATCTTTATAAAATTACCTATCTATAACAACCTTACTTAGATATCTATATATTTATCTATTATTTCATCATAATGAAAAAATACTATATTAATTATATTTTATTAGAGGCATAACTTATTGTAAGTTCCAAAAATCAAAAACTCTTGTTAACTGAACATAAGAAATAAACAGATAAAGTTGGAGACTTTTTGTATTCTGTCATTTTTTCACATTCTACCTTATTAATATTGTTTTAGCTTTTAAAAAAATTAGATTAACGAAATATGAATGTCATTTGAGATTTTAAAATTAAATAATCATATTGTATCTTTTTATAAAATAAAAAAAGAAATTTAAACAATTGAGTTTTTGGGTATTTTTTGTTTGTAACAGTCAAACACATCTAAATGTCTAATTTAGTTATAGGTGTATAACAACACAACACTATAAACAACACAGAAGATTGACAATATTATTTTTGAAAATCTTATGGGAATATCCCAAGTAAGTCCTAACTTATCAACTTTTAGCCATTAATCATAAACTTACTAAAACCAGCCCAAAAAAAAACAAAAATTAAAAACCCAAAGGTCTCATTCCATATTTTTAAGCGTGAACAGCAATATTTGATGCAAGACGGAAAATAAGTTTCATAGATGAGGTAGCAAAAATGATGATAAAATACAATATATATATATATATATATATATATATATATATATATATATATGTGTGTGTGTGTGTGTGTGTGTGTGTGTGTGTGTGTGTGTGTGTGTG
>MCJB01051840.1:23323-46581 GCA_002018475.1 Nicotiana obtusifolia
AAGCCAGTTGGAACCGGCTTCCATACTTTCACCTTGGACGACGTCAAGGTTTCAAAATGGCCTCAGAGAATCCAAGACTTCTATACTTGGATGGTGACCAAAAACTTGGCTGAACGAGAAAAGTATGTCATCTTGTCAGAACTCACTTCACGTTTCTCAGGAATCCTCAGAGATTGGTGGAACTCCCTTGGGATTCACGACAAGAATATTTTTCTTACTTCCCAAGATTTTGCCTTCAACATCCGGGTCCTACATGAAGTTTTCTGCGGAGATACTGGCCAACGACAGGAGAAAATGCGAAGACGACTCTTCGAGATGAAGTGTGTGTCATTCGACAGAAATGACATTGACAGACATTTTTAAAAAATGGCCAAGATATATTTTGAAATCGGCGGAGACATCAATCTGAAACAAGCCTTCGTCTCTTCACTTCCAAAGTTGCTGGCAAGCCGAACCATGACCATCATTCAAGAAAAGTTCCAGTCCATAACCATCCCACAAATTGGTTACATCAGGCAGGCTATTTTCGTCGCACTAGATGACATCTATACTAAGCGCTCAGCCTTGAAGCAAATTATCCAGCACAATCCAGCGCTTGACAAAGCATGCCGCAAAACTGATCTAATCACCGGATCAGGATGTTCCTGCAGCACGTCCAGACGACGGAAAGAATTCAGGAGATTCAGATGGCCAAGAATTCCAGATGGACGATCAAGATCCAAGAAGCGCAAAAAGTATTTCAGACGCAGATGGCCAGGAAATTTTCACAAGAAAGACAGATGCTTTATTTGCCATAAGATTGGACATTTCGCAAAAAATTGTCCTCAGTCAAGAAGATCTGTCAAACTCCTTGAAGAGATTGAAGATTACACTCGCATACATCTTGCAAAAGAGGAGGACCTTGAATCCATATTCTCTATGGATGATGAACCCAATGAAGAAACTATATTCTCCCTCGATATCTATGAAGATCAAGGGAATGATCAGTACCAAATCTCAAAACTAGTGATCGAGGCCCGAGAGGAGATCAATGTTCTCACAGTCGTACCTCAAATAGAGCTCAAAGTCTATTCATCCAAATGGAATAAACCAGCTCGAGTTATTGCTTTCATTGACACTGGAGCTGCATCCTCACTCATAAATCCTGCTGTTCTCCCTGAAGATCAATGGGTGCCGCATTTCAAAGATTTCAACACTGCATCAAATGCAATCCTAACCACAATAGTCATTACAAAGCACCCGGTCACGATTGAGTTCTTTCCAGCATTGAAGTACAGAACCAAGCTGCTAGGATCTGATGTGCCAGGAAAAGATCTTATTATTGGATTCGACATTTACAGGCAGCTTAAAGATCAACTCCAGATCAAGGCCAACGGGATAGCTTTTAAAAAGCAGTTCAGACCTTATTCTGAGATTCCAAGGCTATTCCAGATCACCGATGACGAACAAATCAAAGAGATTGAGCAGAATCTCATTGAACATTCATGTGCTAAATCCCACAAGGATTTCATGAAGAAAGGGAAAAGCCCATTGGAAAAACCAAGAGTTTTTTATCAAGCTCCCTTTCAAGAAAAATGAAAGCATCAATCCAACAAAAGCTAGTCATTCAGGCATGAATCCAGATCACCTTCAACTTGCAAAGAAAGAATGCGAAGAACTTTTGGAATTTGATCTAATAGAGCCATCGGATTCACAATGGGCATGCAAAGCATTTTATGTCAACAAAAGAGCTAAGCAGACAAGAGGAAAACTCAGGTTAGTTATTAATTATCAGCCACTAAACCATTTCCTCCAAGATGACAAATTTCCTATACCAAATAAACTCACTCTTTTCTCCTACTTAGCCAAGGCCAAATATTTTTCCAAGTTTGATTTAAAATCTGGATTTTGGCAATTGGGAATCCACCCTGAAGAGCGACCCAAAACAGGATTTTGCATCCCCGATCATCACTTCCAGTGGAAAGTCATGCCCTTCGGTTTAAAAACTGCACCCTCCTTGTTCCAAAAAGCCATGATAAAAATCTTCCAACCCATCCTCCATACCTCCTTAGTTTACATTGATGATATCCTGTTATTTAGTGAGACATTGGACGAACATGTCAACTTGCTTCGTCAATTTGAGGCATTGGTAACAAAGTACAGGATCATGCTCTCAGCAAAAAAGATGGTTCTTGCTCAAAAGGAGATTGATTTTCTTGGAATGCATTTCGCCCGAGGTGAATATAGTCCAGGACCGCATATATGTCAGGAACTACTTAAATTTCCGGATACCAACCTCACAACAAAGCAGATTCAACAGTTCTTGGGTGTCATCAATTATATTAGAGATTTCATCCCAAATATCTCTACATATATTTCACCGCTCACAGAAATGCTCAAGAAAAATGCACCATCATGGGAAGAAAAACAGGATGAAGCAGTCAGAAAAATAAAGGAGATATGTAAAAATGTCAAGTCCCTCTACATCCCTTCAGATGGAAAGAAGATATTGCAAACTGATGCCAGCCATGAATATTGGAGTGCTGTTCTATTTGAAGAAAAAGATGGCCAGAGGAAAATATGCGGATACGCCAGTGGAAAGTTTAAAGATACCGAGCAACATTATCATTCAACCTTCAAGGAAATTCTTGCAGTAAAGAATGGAATCAAGAAATTTAATTTCTTCCTTATCCATATAGAATTTCTAGTGGAAATGGATCTGAAGGCTTTCCCAAAAATGATCCGGATAAATTCAAAAATTATCCCTAATCCTCATATTCTCAGATGGGCTCAATGGTTTTCTCCATACAAATTTCAAGTCAAGCACCTGAAAGGAAAGGATAATATTCTCGCAGATTTTCTATCTCGACCGGAAGAATTCTCAAAAAGATTTTCTCCAGCAAAACTGAAGCCAAAAAGCCACATCTTTATGTTTTCAAACACACCGGGAACTAGTTCATTAAAGCCAACAGATCATCCACCGGAGTTGTTCAACCTCATGGATCCCTTTGATCCGTCGATTATTATGGAAAGAAGAACTTATTACGAGCTTCAAGTTTTCCCGCAATATGGAGGATCCATTCTCAAACCTTTTGGTGTCAATCCAGAATATCCATTCTGCCATATATTCATAGCTCAAGCCAAGGATTTTCCACAAGAACTACTATGGTTTTTCTGGTACCTATGCCATCAGTATTATATTTTCATGGAATTCAAGTGCAACGTCTTCAAGGATTTTGATGCCATTGCACCAGCCCTTAGAATATTTTTACTATGGTTCAAACCTAGAAGATATTGGATTAAATGTTTCAGCGATTCCTATGCAGCAAAATTATTCATGTTTCATAGGCCAGTAAAGATTATTAATGGAAAAGTCCAAGCGCAAGTAGAAGCATCATTCTGGTGGAAATTTCCCGTGTCCATTTTATCCATGGAGGAAGAATATAGCGAGGCACAAAGAATCATTTTCCAGCAAAATAGGTGCATCCCAAAAGAGATATGGCCAAAAGAATGGGCAAGCTGGAATTATACTAGTACCCATCCACACTGGGAAAGAGTCCGGGAAGCTGCAAAAGAATATCAAACACCATATGAAGTCATCCGAGAAAGGATCACTGACGACATTTCCCGATTAAAGTTGCGGATTACATCTCTCAGTCCAAAGGGAAAGGAACATAGCAGTGACGAACCGTCAAGTTCCAGGAGCTACTTCACAAGTTCTTCGAAAAGATGCCTAAAAGGCAATTCAGTGATCAATGAAGGATAATTGCCTTAATCCTTGCTAATCCCACCTTAATCCTCCATTACCTATCAAAAAATCCTCAAAAATATCCTACCCATGCCAAGACAAATTCCCACATCTTTCCCTACTAGCCGGGCGCTACTTCTCGTTGTTTTCCTACCATAATCATCCAAAGAATCTCAAAACATATCCTACCCATGCCAAGACGAATTTCCACATCTTTCCATGCTATGCGGGCCCCATTTCACCTTGTTTTCACATGCCTCCACATGCTTCTTCACATGCAACACAATACAGCCACATGCTTTCACATGCTACACCATGTATATTTCACCCCGTTCACATGCTTTCAAGTGTTTTAAGTGGTTTTGCCTAAAGTCCTTCACATGCCAGGAGGGACCCGATTGTAGATAAGTTTGCCATATAGGATAGGTTTGCTTTATGTAGAATGTTTGTCTTGTAATAACCTCCTAGTCCTATATAAATGAGGGCTTGTAGTAGTTGTAGGATCATCAGAAAATTACCTTGTACAAGTTCAGAAAATCCTCTTGTAAAAAACCTTAGAGTCATCCTAGAATTTTCTTGTAATTTTTGTCCACTCTTTGTAAATCTCTTGTGATATATTACATGTGAGTTCTTTCTAAATTTCCCTCTTGTTCTTCCTTTCGAATGGATGGAAAGGTCGGTCCATGTATGAAAATAGAGTAAGTGTACTCTTTGAAAGTTAGCTTATTGTAGTACGGTCCATGTATGAAAATAGAGTAAGTGTACTCTTTGAAAGTTAGCTTATTGTAGTGCGAAAGTTTTCCGAGTTATGAACAGCTAACGTTGGTTATAGTACAAAAGTTTTTTGAGTTGTGTAGCTTGGCAAGCCGTCCCTGACTGGGTTGTTGAAGCCAGCCCCCTTTGTAGGAAAACTTTTGCGACTATAAACAAATTAACTGTTTGTGTAGCTTGGCAAGAGCCAGCCCCCTTTTTGTAGGAAAACTTTCATACCTATGATTAAGCTTGCTTTCCTCGAGTCTCTTGCTTTGTTCCTTGTACTGTGGTTTCGTACCTATGATTAAGCTTGCTTTCATGGAGTCCCTTGCTTTGTAGTTTTTGTATTAACTTACCTATGAGCTGACATAACTAGTAATTTCTTATTAGTTTTTCGCAAAATGACATTGTATAGCCGCTCTCAAAATAATAGTCGAAAAAATATACTATATTTTTTGTGTATATATACATTTTGTATGTTATGTACAAAAAATTATAAATTTTATACACTTTTTCGACTACCGAATGTAAATAACTTCTGACGCAGGCTAAAAGTGATAATACCCCTTATTCTTTTATTTAAAGAAATTTTACCTCCTATAGCAAAGGTATACGCCCTATTTATTATAAATGAAAACCTTTTTAAAATATTATTTTCTATAGCTATCTTTTATTTTTATAGCAAAATAGGTATTTATGGTATACACTACCATTAAGGCATTAAATACACTATGTACCATTTTTCTCTCTTATTTTTTCAGTTATTCTATCCTAATATCACAGCAAAATATTTCTTCTTTCTCTCTCCACGATCTCTCTCTCACAGCAAGATTGTATTCCCTATTTTTGAAGAACGATTCTCTCTCACTTTTAACGTTTTTGCTCCAAAAATTCGTGGTAAGTGTTAAAGTTTTTGGGTTTTTGGTCGGTTCAAGCTTCTTCTTTTACTCTTCACTTCTTTTTTTAAATCTTCATCATTGTTAAGTTTTCCGCAGAAAACTTCAAATTTCCTCTTCAATAGCTGATTCAACAACTTTGAAACAAGAGGGCCACTGCGGCTTTCTTCTACGCCGGATAATGCAATGGATTCATCTACGCTGATATTGCAATATTTTTTTACGCCGGAGAAGATTCGAGGACCGGGATTTTTGTTCGTCCCCATTTTTAGTTTTAATACAATGTATACAATATTTTGCTTCCGGAAAACGCCATCTCCGGCGAACTTTCTTCTTTTCTTTGCTATTTAGTCACATACAATGATATAAATACATTGTATTCTGTACAAATTCACTCAAATATATTGTATTTTTGCATAAATACATTTTTCTTGCTTGTATTTATGTATTTCGAAGGTTTGTATTTTTCAATACAGCTGAATACATCTTTATTCATGCATGAATACATGATATAAAACATTGAAATACACTGAATACAAACATTAAAATAGAACAGAATTGTCATGACCCTAATTTTCCTCCGTAGGATGTCGTGACAGTACCTAGTCTCTAAGACAAGGTAAGCCTAACACTTACTGAATTAATAGAAGAATTTAACCATCAAATGATAAATATAAAATAGAGATCTTTATACACAACTTACAATCCCAAAACCGGTAGTATAAGTCATAAGTTTTACTGAGTTTTGCTATAAATCCCTATACATAACTGTTCGGAAATAGAGTGAAACAACACAAGTACAATCTCAGAAGGTGACTCCGAGGCCTGCAAACGCGATGGCAGGTTTACCTTGAGTCTCCACAGCAATGCTCGACCAGCCAACTAATAATTGACAACAACCGTGGAACCTAGATCTGCACAAAAAATGTGCAGAAGCGTTGTATGAGTACACCACAGCTGTACCCAGTAAGCGTCAAGACTAACCTCGGTGGAGTAGTGACTAGGGACAGTCAAGATACCTACCGAACTAAACAATCTGAACAAGTGTGTAGATGAACTAACAGAGAAACAATATTAATATAAAGCTAAGCAGGATAAGGAATACAAAACAATACTTGCAATGATACACTAGTAACAACAATATTCAACAGGAAGCAGTCAAGTAATAATATTGTAGAGTAACTGATCACGATCTAAGTTCGGTGAAACCAAATAAAGGAAAACCAACAACAACTCAATAAGAACAACTGCTTTCACACCAGATCTGTTCAAGCATATTCACTAGGTACGGAACCTCATAATCACAGCTCACGGGTCCCCCCAATTCATGAACCCTAATCACTTGGCATCTTGTGCCTACATTTCAACTCATATCTGCACGGACAATTCACATGCCAATAGAACATTCCTCACAGGCAAGTAAACAAGAGTATGTATAATGGTTAATGACGTCAGGATTCACCTTTTGAAACCGACATAGGTGATTTAACTACGTGTATGCTTGAGCAATTATTCTACCACAATTCCAGTCAACAAATAGGAGTAGAGACAATGAATGGCACATAAGAAACGATCACCATGAAATGTACAATGTAATAAAAGCAGCAATGAAGTTTGAAGCAACGACCAGCACAACAAGATTAACTACATAGAACTGAGCAAAAAGTGCACCACGGAGGAAAACAATTAGTAGTATGCAACGGAAAACAACAATCAAAGACAAGTGCACAGAAAAGGAAAATAACAACAAGAACCCTAGTAGTTTCCCTACTAGCCACGCCTTTCAAGCCCGCCTTATCTCACCATATGTGCTTCAACACCCAGACCTTATACCACCGCATGCGTATCAATAATAACAACAGTATGGCAGAAACCTCGTGCAACACAATAACAACCCCACGGTAGAAACCTCGTGCAAACACAATAATAACTGCATGGTAGAAACCTGACGCAAACACAATAACAACCGCACGACAGAAACCTCGTGCAAAAAACATAACAATTCTTTCAACAAAACACGTATGTAAAAAACATAAAACTCAAATAAATGACTTTCAAAACATATGCCCACGTGCCAAAACATTTCCTCAAAAAAATTTCAATATCACAACCACACATAGCCCTCGACTCAACAACACAGAATACAACAACAATAGCGATAATAACACGAGAATACGGCAAGTAAATCAACTCAGTAACCTCATAATACAAAAAAAAAAAATAGAAGAACGAACTCACAAAGAAAGACACAACAGCAAATAATGGTACAACATAGCAATAGCTCAACAAGGAAGAGATAATATGTAGTAATGATTTCACAAAAGTGCAATTCAATGGTAAGAGGGATAACACGAGTCAATGATTCCAAATAAGGATAAGCCAACAATGATAAGAGATAACAAAACTTCATTTAGGGTTGAGCAATTACAGAAGAGATACAACAAATTCAATTAAGAAATAAGCAAATTATAGAAAAAGATAATAATAACTTCAACTAATGATAGACAATTACGGAAAAGATAATAATAACTTCAATCAAGGAGAAACAATTACGGAAAGGATAGCATGGCAATAGAAGAGGCAACAACTTCAGTTAAGACACATAAGAGTTTAATCGATAATAAGGGTAAAACATGAAGCAATAAATTCCAAATAAGACACATAAGGGGAATTTGGTAAGTGGAGAATTTAACATGACAAACAACTTCATATTAAATGGACACAAAAATCTAAGAGTCCTAGACGGTCAAATTTCCACAAATAAACCCGAGCACGTGCTCATCGCCTCGCGTACACGGCCTTCACATGACACAATTAGCACAAATGACCCGAATCCTAGGCGATAGTTCCCCCACCCATAGTTAGGCAAGATACTTACCTCAAAGAAGCTAGACAGTTACTCTAAAATAACCTTCTCGCATGAAACATCCTCCGGACGGCTCAAATCTAGTCCAAATAACTTCAAATCATAAATAAAACTCTTAGGAAACAGTTTTGGATAATAAAGCTTCGCTTTTTTAATTAAAACTAAAAAGTCAACCCCCGGGCTCGCACCTCGAAACCCGATAAAATTCACAAAGCCCCAACAGCCATTTTGATACGAGTTCAACCATACCAATATTATCAATTTCTACATCAATTCGTCCTTCAAATCATCATTTTACACTTTTGATAGATTTATACAAATTTTCCCCAAATTCCAACTAAATTCACTAATTTAATAATGGAAACAAAGATAAAATAATGAAATAAAACCAAAACTGAGTAAAGATCACTTACCCCAAACAACCACGTGAAGAACCCCTCAAAAGTTGCCTAAATCCGAGTCAATATCTTAAAATATGATAAAAATGGCCAAACCCTCGAAATAGAGTTCTATAACTCTGCCCAGGCATTCCTCTTGCACGATCGCGGAACACAAAAATCACTGCTCAAGGAAATAAGCTATGTGTTCGTGGAAAACACCTCGCGAACGCGATGAACAGATTAGCCAACCTTCGCGAACGCATACCAAATCTCGTGAACGCGACGAGTAACATTCCACCAATCTCCAATTCCCTTATGCGAACGCGGAACACCCTACACGAATGCGAACAACAACCAGCTGAACCTTCGCGAACGCATACCCACTATCGCGTCCACGATGAGCAAAAATGCTAAGATTCCCAGAATCACTTCACGATCATGAAGAGCAACAGCAACACCAGAAACCAGCAACTTAAAGTCATGAAGAAATGGCCCTTACAACATCCGAAACATACCTGAGGCCCTCGGGACCCCGTCCGAATATACCAGCAAGTCCTATAAAATAACACGGACCTACTCGAGACCTCAAATCAAATCAAACAACGTCGAAACTACGAATCGCACAATGAATCAAACTTATGAATTTTCAGATCTTTCAACTTCCAAAACTCGTGGCGAAACATATCAAATCAACCAGGAATGACGTCAAATTTTGCATGCAAGTTCAAATGACATAACGAAGCTAATCCAACTCTCGGAATCGCAATCCGAGCCGGATATCAACCAAGTCACTCCAGGTCAAACTCTCAACCTTCCAAAACTTTAACTTTCTAATTTTTGCAAAAATGCTTCAAATTATCCTACGAGCCTCCAAATCAAAATCCGGACACACGCCTAAGTCCAAAATCACCATACGAAGCTATTGGAATCATCAAAACCCCATTTTGTAGTCGTCTACACAAAAGGCAAACTCCGGTCAACTCTTACCGCTTAAGTTTCTAAAATAAGAATCCTTCTTCCAAATTGATCCCGAATCATCCGAAAATTAAACTCGACCACCACGCAAGTCATAACACATAATACGAAGCTGCTCGAGACCTTAAGCTGCCAAACGGGACGCTAATTCTCAAAACGACCTGTCGAGTCGTTACATTCTCCCCTCTTAAACAAATGTGCGTCCTCAAACGTGCCAAGAATCGCTCTGAAGTCATCAATCACTGAGTGAACTTACCATACATACACCCACGGGTGATCCCATGTCACCCCAATCGACATAAGCCCGAAAACACCATCTCAATTGAAGATTATTCCTCCCACCCACACTGATAAACCTTAGAACTTAATTTCTCACCATTCGATCATCTCCAAAAGACCTGATTCCCACATCAACACATGGTATCAGCCTTAAACCGCTGTAAAAACTCGTGCCTACACCCACCAGGTACAACCACACGACGTAAGACATCATCGATATGGCCATAACAACATCTTTGGTCACAATAGTTGTCCATAATCAAATCCAGCACCGACAATTAACCTCATATCAGCTAGAACTCTATTCTAAACCTCCACAATGCTGACAACAATGTAGAAACATGATGATGCCATGACTATTCACTCAAATCAACAAGTCACACCCAAGACCACTTGGGGACACACCTCGCAAGCTAAAACCTAATAAGCACTGCACAAATATGACTGAATATACAAGAAAACACATAAGAGAACTATCAAACAAGCCCGACAAGCACAAATCCATATCAGTGCCATACTACAAATCAATTTCACAAGGGAGAATCAAAATACCTAAACTAATCTCAAGGATCTCATCCTGACATAACTTCCAACGCGGCACGTAGCCCGGTTCAAACATATCAAACCACATGGACACGCAAGGATCCCATCCTCAGCTCTGAATCACAAGTAGAATACACATCATACCAACCGAACCTTCCACTAATTCAATTCCGCTAGCAAACTCACAATACATACTGAACCTCATACTGGTAGAACATCTAAACCACAAATCGTAACCAACCATCTAGAAATCACATCAAAACTACCAAAATGAGTAACAGAAAGTCACTTCTAGTCCCATAGATCTCAATAATGAATAGAACAAAATGATAGACATGGGCTACTACTATTAACACGCCCGACCTCAGGGAGCACGACCGGCGCTCGACAGAGTTATCCCGGTCGAGCAAGCATGCACAATGTTGTCTACCCAAATCGCTCAAAAATAAAGAGAGGAATACATTTCATTAATTAGTCAGTAAGAAGTCATGTGAACAACACCAGTTCATTTCCACTAGTTACGTCATTAACAAGTCTTCAAAACAGTGCATTGTACAATCATAGTTAAAGTGGGACAGATGATACAATTACAACATTTTTAGTTCTAACTTTCCCAAAACAGACACAACCCGCACTATGTCTACGGAGCCTCTAACATGATCAAAAGAGTACACGACAGTGCCGGCAACAAAGCCCCGGCTTTACCTCAAAATGCTATGTACAACGGACAGAAGATACAAGACCCCGAAATTAAGTGGGCTCACCAAATCAGATGAGGAGAGGGTGCGTTGCTATCACTGATCAATGCCACCTGCTATGGAACCACCTGCATCCATTAAAGATGCAATGTCCCCGGCAAAATGGACGTTAGTACATGTGGAATAGTACTAGTATGTAAAACTAAACACCCTCTCAATAGAACGAGCAACAATAAACAAAGAATAAAACATGATATCAATAAGAGACTCAAACGGTATCAAAGTGTCACATTAGGGGAAGCGTATATTTCAAGTAGGTTTTGATAATTTAAGTTGGGAGATCTTTAGCACCGAAATACCACCGTGTTTTAGCACGGAGTCCGATCTCAACCCGACCCGCTAAGCCGTCTCACCCCGAGACATACACTCACAACACCACCATGTGCGCGGCATGGCGTCCGATCTCAGCCCGATCGGCTAAGCCGTCTCACCATAATATCGTGTGGGTCGACATTACATCACATCTGGCTAGCAATAATCTCATCCCATTTAAGGAGAAAACATCTCAACACACCAATCTTATCCCATATAAGGGGAAACACTCTCATCACATTAACATGGGGATTTACCCCTCAATCACTCCTACACAAGCACGTATAGTTTAGGGGTTAGGTTGTTCTGACCTACCCTTCCTCGGTGGCTAATCGATACTCCCAAAGCATTTGTTATTAAAAGTAGTTACCACTCAATTCATATTCTTTTACATGTCATTCATCTTATTGTTACCATTGGCCATACGCAATATCATTCTTGGCACGTTGGCCGTGCTTCATAACTCATGCTCACTATTCCACTTTCAATCAACATCACGAGTAATCAACAACAAGGCCTTTCAAATTTAGTCTTTAACACATACTTGAGCAATTTAGGGTCTTAGGCACATGACTTCTTACACTATTGACATGATAGCTTTCAGAAAAGAAAATCGCGCTTTTAAATCATCACATAATAACACACATCTCATACTTAAACCACATTCTCAATCATTAACTCAACATAACAAGAATCTTTGAGAATACATATTGAACGTATTAATTGTTTCAACATAAGGCTTACTTGAAAAAGATTTCAATTTATACAGAGCATCACGGGACTTACAAGGACATTGCGAGGTTCAATTTTAAGAGAAGAGTTTAGCCAACATACCTCATTTGAGCTTTTAAACTCTAAAATGTTCCAGAAATCTGCAACTTCAATCTGTTTTAGAAATATAACAAATTGAACTAAAAATTAGGAAGATAATCATGGTTCCAGCTCATTTGAAAATTTTATCAAATACTAGATGTGCATTAAGGTTCCAAGGTCCTCCTACGGTGGATTCCATCATCCCACCGCCCCTTATCTACCATTTTTAACTCAACAATCTTCCTACACCCCTTGATAACACATGCATGCAAAATGAACAACTTCTACACCTAAGAGTTTCCTTTCTAATTACCTATTTTTAGTTAAGTTTCGAAATTGAGAGTTAGGGTGTAGAATCTTACCTCTAGGATGAAGATCTAGTGTGTTTTCCTTGTTAATCTTCAAAGATTTGAGTAGGAATTGAGGAACAATTGGTTGAGGAACTCTTTCCCTCTCTAGAGCACTTTCTTACTCTCAAAATGTCAGGTTCTTACTTAAGAAATGGTCCATAGAGTCTATATAATAAAACGGGGTCGGGTTATAAATACCCAAAAAAAAATGAAGCTCCGAAACAGAATCTGCGGTCTGCGAAATGGGCTGCGAAATGGCCTTCGGAATTGGGCACTCCAGCCACACTCTACGGCTATTATGTAGTCTGCATACCTCTTCTGCGGTCGCATAATGCGCAGCAGAACCTCCCTCTGGAAAAATCTTCATGCTAGTTTTGTGGTCGATGTGCGGCCCACGACATGGTTTTGCAACCGCATATTTGACCGCACAATACCATCCAAACTTGCCCAGTTTCCTGCTTCACTCTATGGCCATTCTGCTGCCCGCAGAGTGATCCTGCGGCCGCATAGTGGGCTGCAGAAATGTCTTCTTCTGCCAAAAATTTTCCTTTACTCCCCAGCGCACTGTTCAACCTAAAAAGTCGGTACCGCGTACATTCGTCAACACATAAGACTACTTTGGCACCACAAAACTCTGGGTCTTAGGTGAAATTTTACAGGGCCTTACAACTATAGAATCTCCCGACAGGACACATAAGCAGAGTACCAAATCACAACACTTACCCATATATGAAGCAAGGTAAAAGGACTCACCGCGATAAGCAGAACCAAGTCAAAATAAGAATGATGCTCCTCTATAACAATAGATACCATACCTGTAATGACACCATCTGGTGCAATGGCCTCAGCCTATCGTAGAAAGCACATTAACGGCCGGGGCCTCCCCCTATTGGGCGCCCTCTACTCGTCTGACCTGTACCCCAAGCTGGCGGTGCAAGAATATTTGAACCTAGAGCAGAACTCATAGCCCGAATACCCCCATTGTGCCACATCTGTCCGGAGTCGGGACAATCTCTCACCATGTGGCTCGTATCTCCACACTCAAAGCAACCTCTCTGCTGACGTGGCTGTGGAAGCTGTCCAGTACGGGTACTCTGAGACCCATGGGTAACTGGAACACCGTGCGAAGCCTGAAGTGCAACTGAACTAACTGACCCACAAAACCTCTACCATGCCGTACTCTGCCCCCAAAATAGGGACCAATAGATCCCTCCGGCCTACAAGGCCTCTTAGCCTCCTTGCCCTCTCTCTCCGGACCCCGCATGCCCTCTAGTCTGGGGTGATCTCTACTTCCTACTGAAATGAAACGGCCGACTACAACTCCCGAGCCATGTTGAACCGTATATCATGATTGAGCCCCCTAATGAACCTGCGGACTCGCTCTCTGACTATAGAACCAAAGCAGGTGCATGTCGAGACAAATCGCTGAATATAACGGCATACTCTAACAATGACATTGTGCCCTGGCGCAGCTACTCAAACTCCACACGCCATGCATCCTGAAGGTTCTGGAGAACAAACTCTCTCAAAAACATCCCTGAAAAACTGAACCCATGAAAGTGAAGCTGCATCGGTCGGACTACCTAACGCATACGTATTCCACCACTGATATGCTACTCCCTTAAGCTAGACTGTAGTAAAAGCAACCCCACTCGTCTCCACAATACCCATAGTGCGGAGAATACCATCCATGCGCATCCTCTAAAGCCAAACCACTGAAAGTAAGAGGGTAATACTTCTTGAACCTCGCAAGTCTAAGCTGTTCTTCCTCATATGCTGCTACCCTAACCACGGCTGAACTGGGACAACAGGCTGTGTCGGCATGACATCTAGAACCTGACCAACATGGACTCGCTGCTCTGGAGTATAGGAGGCGGGAGTCTGAGCTCCCCCTCTCCCCTCGATATGTGAATTAGCAGGTGCAACTGGAATCAACCTCGCCTGCCCAATGTACCGAACATGCTTAGGAACTGAGCTAAAGTCTCCTGAAATCCTGGGGTCATGACAGGCGCCTCCGGTGCATGTCCCCCAACAGAAGCTATTGACGGCTCCTCAACAGCTGCTCTGACAGGTGCTCCAGCTGTAGCATGTGCTCCTCCTCAGCCTGTGCCTCTACCCCGGCCCCTAGCGATACCAGCTTTGGGGGCAGAATCGACGGTAACTGCAGCTCGTGGCCTCACCACATATGAGAGAATGAAATGACAAGGGTTCAAACTCCGAGATCAATAAATTCGCACGATAGGAATGAAGGAAGGGAAATTGTCCTAATAGTTCTGTAGCCTCTCAATTAAGTACAAACATCTCCGTACTGATCCGCAAGATTCTACTAAACTCGCTTATGACTCGTAGTACCCATGAACCTAGAGCTCTGATACCAACTTTTCACGACCCCAATTTCCCTCCGTAGGATGTCGTGACGGCACCTAGTCTCTAAGACTAGGTAAGCCTAACACTTACTGAACCAATAGAAGAATTTAACCATCAAATGATAAATATGAAATAGAGATCTTTATACACAACTTACAATCCCAAAATTGGTAGTACAAGTGATAAGCTCTACTGAGTTTTGCTATAAAATCCCTATACACAACTGTCCGGAATAGAGTGAAACAGTACAAGTACAATCTCAGAAGGTGACTCTGAGGCCTGCAAACGCGACGGTAGGTTTACCTTGATTCTCCACAGCAATGCTCGACCAGCCAACTAATAATCAACAACAACCGTGGCACCTGGATCTGCACAAAAATATGCAGAAGCGTAGGATGAGTACATCACAATAGTACCCAGTAAGTATCAAGACTAACCTCGGTGGAGTAGTGACGAGGGACAGTCAAGACACCTATCGAACTAAACAACTTGAACGAGTGTGTAGATGAACTAACAAAGAAACAATATTATAAGCTAAGCAAGATAAGGAATACAAAACAATACTTGCAATGATACGGTAATAGTAACAATATTAACAAGAAGCAGTCAGGTAATAATGTTGTAGAGTAACTTATCATGGTCTAAATGCGATGAAACCAAATATAGGAAAAGCAACAACAACTCAATAAGAACAACCGCTCACACCAGATCTGTTCAAGCATTTCCACCTAGTACTGAACCTCATAACGCAGCTCACGGGTCCCAATTCATGAACCCTAATCACTTAGCATCTTGTGCCACATTACAACTCATATCTGCATGGACGACTCACATGCCAATATACATTCCTCACACAGAAGGCAAGTAGACAAGAGTACATATAATGGTTAATGACACAGGATTCACCTTTTGAAACTGATATAGGCGATTTAACTATATGTATGGTTGTGTAAGTGTTCTACCACAATTCTAGTCAACAAATAGGAGTAGAGACAATGAATGGCACATAAGAAACGATCACCATGAAATGTACAGTCTAATAAAAGCAGCAATGAAGATTGAAGTAGCGGCAAGCACAACAAGATTAGCTACATAGAACTGAGCAAAAAGTGCATCACGGAGGAAAAGAATTAGTAGTATGCTAAGGAAAACAACAATCAAAGACAAGTGCACATAAAAGGAAAATGACAATAAGAGCCCTCCTGAGGTACAGCCTCATAGTCTCAAATCGTAAAATGAATCACAACTTTCCTTATATCACCGCGAGAGCCTTTATATTTAGTTTTGAAAATTATTTTTCCGAAATAGCATCCCGCGTTTCAAGCCCACCTTATCTCACCGCATGCATTTCAATACCCAGACCTTATACCACCGCATGCGTATCAATAATAATAACATCACGGTAGAAACCTCGTGCAACACAATAACAACTGCACGGCAAAAACCTCGTGCAAACTCAATAACAACTGCAAGACAGAAACCTCATGCAAACAACATAATAATTCTTTCAACAAAACACGTATGCCAAAAACATAACAACTCAAATAAATGACTTTCACAATATGTGCCCACATGCCATAATATTTTTTCAAATCAGTTTCAATATCACAACCACACATAGCCCTTGGCTTAACAACACTAAATACAACAGCAACAACAACAATAACAGGAAAATACGACAAGTAAATCAACTCACTAACTTCATAATACAAAGAAAACGGAAGAACGAAATCACAAAGAAAGACACAACAGGAAATAATGGTACAACATAGCAATAGCTCAACAAGAAGGAGATAATGTGTAGTAATGATTCCACAAAAATACAGTTCAACAGTAAGAGGGATAACATAAGTCAATCATTCCAAATAAGGATAAGTCAACAATGATAAGGGATAACAAAACTTCATTTAGGGTTGAGCAATTACGAAAGAGATACAACAAATTCAATTAAGGATAAGCAAATTATAGAAAAAGATAATAATAACTTCAATTAATGATAGGCAATTACGGAAAAGATAATAATAACTTCAATCAAGGATAAACAATTATGTAAAGGATAGCATGGCAATAGAAGAGGCAACAACATCAGTTAAGGCACATAAGAGTTTAATCGATAATAAGGATAAAACATGAAGCAATAAATTCCAAATAAGACATGTAAGGGTAAATTTAGTAAGTGGAGAATTTAACATGACAAACAACTTCATATTGAATGGACACAAGAACCTAAGAGTCCTAGACTGTCAAATTTTCACAAATAAGCCCGAGCACATACTCGTCACCTCGCGTACACGGCCTTCACATGACACAATTAGCACAGGTGACTTGAATCCTAGGGGATAGTTCCCGCACCCATAGTTAGGCAAGATACTTACCTCAAAGAAGCTAGACTGTTATTCTAAAATGACCTTCTCGAGTGAAACATCCTCAGGACGGCTCAAATCTAGCCAAAATAACTTCAAATCATAAACAAAACTCATAGGAAACAGTTCCAGATAATAAAGCTTCATTTTTTTAAATAAAACTAAAAATTCAACCCAAAAGTCAACCCCCGGACCCGCACCTTGGAACCCGATAAAATTCATAAAGCCCCAACACCCATTCCGATACAAGTTCAACCATACCAAAATTATCAATTTCCGACATCAATTCGTCCTTCAAATCATCATTTTACACTTTTGAAAGATTTTTTCAAATTTTTCCCAAATTCCAACTTAATTTACTAATTTAATAATGAAAACAAAGATAAAATTAAGAAATAAAATCAAAACCGGGTAAAAATTACTTACCCCAAACAACCATGTGAAGAATCCCTCAAAAATTTCCTAAATCAGAGGTCTATATCTCAAAATATGATAAAAATGGCCAAACCATCGAAATAAAGTTCTTATAACTCTGCCTAGGCATTCCTCTTACGCGATCGCGGAACACACCTTGCGATCGCGGAACACAAAAATCATTGCTCAACGAAATGAGCTACACGTTCGCGGAAAACACCTCGCAAACGCGATGAATAGATTGGCCAACCTTCGTGAACGCATACCAAATCTCGTGAACGCGACGAGTAACAATCCACCAGTCTCCAATTCCCTTATGCGAACGTGAAACACCCTACGCGAACGCGAAAAACAACCAGCTGAACCTTCGAACGCATGCCCACTGTCGCGTCCGCGATGAGCAAAAATGCTGAGTTTCCCAGAATCACTTCGCGATCGTAGCTTCATCTTCGCGATTGTGAGGAACAACAGCAACACCAGAAACCAGCAACTCAAAGGCATGAAGAAATGGCTCGTACCCCATCCGAAACACACCCGAGGCCCTTGGGACCCCGTACGAATATACCAAGGACCTACTCGAGGCCTCAAATCACATTATACAATGTCGAAACTACAAATTGCACCATGAATCAAACTTATGAATTTTCAAATCTTCCAACTTCCATAACTCGTGTTGAAACATATCAAATCAACCAGGGATGGTATCGAATTTTGCATGTAAGTCCTAAATGACATAACGGAGCTAATCCAACTCTCGGAATCGCAATCCGAGCTCGATATCAACCAATTCAACTCTCGATCAAACCTCTCAACCTTCCAAAACTTCAACTTTCTAATTTTCGCCAAAATGTTTCAAATTATCCTACGGACCTCCAAATCTAAATCCGCACGCACGTCTAAGTCCAAAATCACCATACTAAGCTATTGGAATCATCAAAATGTCATTTCGGAGTCGTCTACACAAAAGTCAAACTCCGGTCAACTCTTGCCGCTTAAGCTTCTAAAATAAGAATCATTCTTCCAAATTGATCCCAAATCATCCGAAAATTGAACTCGACCACACACGAAAGTCATAAACACATAATACGAAGCTGCTCGAGACCTTAAGCCGCCAAACGGGATGCTAATTTCCATCGGTCGGGTCGTTAAAAGAATATAAACATTGAATATATTTAATTTTAAAATACAGTAAAATACAGTGAAATACAGTAAAATACGTTGAATGAAAATAGAAATGCAGTGAATATAACCAATGAAATATACTGAATACAACAATAATAACATGTATTAGGAATAACTAAAATACTGTTAATACAAATAGATTTGAATACACTAAATATAAAATAGCGCATACAGTAAATACAAACATTGAATCTAATGAATAAAACAGTAAAAAAAAAAAATTAAAACACACTAAATACAAAAGTTATATACAACTGAAAAATCATTCTAATTAATTGGACTGATAATGAGGCATGTTCGAATTGATTTTGTTGAGTTATATTAAGAGTGTATCACGCTAATTGATATTATTTTCGTTATTAGACAGCTGGACATACCTATTTTTAAGGTGATTGTCATTACTGTGTTCATGAATACATGGTGCGAATACATGTGAATACATGTCCGTACAGTTGGACTGCCCTGATTTTAGGCCCCTTTTTGATGTTGTATTCATGAATACAGCAGCACGAATACATGTGAATACATGCACGTACAGCTGGACTACCCTGATTTTAGGCGTTTTTTGCTGTTGTATTCATGAATACATGGCGCGAATACATGTGAATACATGCGCGTACAGCTGGACTGTCCTGATTTTTAGGCGCTTTTTGCTGTTGTATACATGAATACAGCAGCACGAATACAGCAAATACACTACTTTAACAACTTAATGTAGTTATAGGAAGTAATTATATATATGATAGCTATAGGAAGTTAATCGCCACTGAACAATAATGATTTCTGAAAATTCCTCTTTATTTAATATATTAAAGAGTAGACAAGGAATAAATGGGCTGATGAAATTGGGCTCTAGTTAGGCAGGTCCATAGAGAGGAACCCGAAGGTAAAAAACCGCACCATTTGGTAGAGTAAATTTCTTCCTGGTTGCCAGTTTTTATCTCAACGCACTGAGAACCCCTTCTACTTCTACAACAGCCATGCCCGGTCTCATCGTGAAGAAGCTTCAGGCGGATGAGTCAATGTCTGAAAACGACTACGATTCTGACGCCGACGATTCTGATGACGCCGACGACGATGACAAGAACGCTTGCGCCCTAGGTATTTCGTTCTGCTTCTTGTTATTCAATTTTTGTCTTTCATACATTGTATAAGTATACTGGTTTAAATATGGTGTCCTAGTTAACCTGACAATTTGTGAAATATCGATTGTGACTGGATTTATTTTAAAGATCACGTGTGGTATTTCAAGGGTCAGAATTTTTGATTGGACGAGCTATTCTGCTGCTATGAACCTAATTCCTTGCAAGTTCAACCCTTTGTGGACAAAGTAAATTGTAGAAACTATTTTGGTATTTTTTTTGGTAGTTTTAACAGTTTAAATGCTTAATGCCGCTGCTACTTCTATTAACTGACCACTCGAGCATGGATTTCTAACTCGCAGAGGAGCGATTGGCTAATATTGAGAGGATGCATAAACAGATATGGCTAGTAATAGAAACTAAAGCCAAGGATAAGAGCATAAATATTACAGAGATCCTAGCTCAGTTTCCAGTGGGTCTGTCCGCGTCCCATGAGCCTGGCCCGACTCCCACTCAAGGTATTCCTTGCCTTCCCTAACCCTTTTTAAGGTTATCTTTTTTTTTTTTCTTAAAAAAATAGTTTTTTGCATTGTGTAATAATGCTGGTTTAGATATGGTCTTAGTGAACTTGGCATTTTGTGAAATATCTATTGCGATGGCATTCCTTTTAGGGATAATGTGCTATGTCAAGGCTTAGAGTATTTTATTAGTTGAGCTATTTTGCTGCTGCACAGCTAAAACCTTGCAAGACCCCTTTGAGGATTATGTAATACATAGAAATTATTTGGTGTTTGTGTTTGGCAGTTGTGACAATTTAAATGGTTAATGCTGCTGTTTTCAAAAGCTTGTTAGAAGGAGAAAATAATGCTACTTTAATTAACTGATCACTCAGCATGCGTTTCTAACTCGTTGAGTCATCCATAGAGGAGCGATTGACTAACTTTGAGATGAAGTGGAGGCATACCTTGCTAGTAACTGAAGTTGTATTCAAGGCTATGGGCACTGATGGTACAGAGATTCTCGCCAAGCTAGCCGAGGTTCGAGCGCGTCTGTCCGCATCCGCTGAGCCTGGCCCGACTCCGACTCTCACCACTGATGCCCCAGCTGAGGTAGTTGAGGATGTTGTTGCTGATCAGATGACTGTGTTGGATGCCACCACTGTAGACACTGATGATTCCACCTTTTCTCCACCTACTATCGCACCTGCTGTTTCTACTGTTGATGTTCCTCCTGTTTTTATTGTACCTAATGCTGCTGCTGATACCCCTAATTCGGCTGTTTATCCAGCTCTTGCTTCTCTTGCGCCTGTTATTACTGCGGCTGCTGTTTCTATCCCAACATTGATGATCCCGCAAGCTGAGGCGGGAGACACACCTATGCCAGACGCATCTGCCTAGAAGGGATTCTCTTCACCGTACCTGATTTTATTTCGCGTGCATCAGAGACTATTCACAATTGTAAGTGGTGGGGGAATTAGATTTTTGTGGATGATTGTAATTAATTGACTAACCCTTCTTCTAGCAAAATAATGTGTTCCTGACAAAAAATTGGAACTAGGATGCATGATGCTAATAGTACTACTAATATTAGTAAACCTTTTGTTAGTTCCCCCTTGTATGTTTTGAAGATTTTGGAGGTAAACAAACGGGGAACTCAGTATATTTTTAAATCTAGACTTGTAATATTAGTATGTACCAATTCAAAACGCCCTATTTTCTACCAATTCAAAGTGTAATATAAAGTATCCTTTTGCATAATAAAGAAAAAGACTAACCCTTCATATTTTCCCTTTTTGCTTCTTTTACTAGTCATTTGACTGCTTTTTTTATTTGTCAGCCTGTAATACATTGCTTTTATGCATTTCTTTGTATTGCTATAGCTCATTTTGTTTGCTGCAGTTATTTTTGTTTTCATGTGTGTTGTGAGTAGTCAATAGTAATTAGGATTATATTAGAATTGTCAAGTGAACCCTATAGCGTTAGGGGTCGTTTGGTACGAAAACAAGTAATGCAGGGATTAGTAATGCAGGGATTGTAGTGCTGAGATTATTTTTTATCAAGTGTTTGGTTCATTGTATTAAAAATTAATTATGCAATGTATAATCTAAATTTGTGTTTGGTTTAAAACTATACAAAATATTCTTTACAATTATACCCTTGAATATTTGTGGGATTTTCTATTTCATTTAATTGAGTTAGCCTCTCTTCTCTCTCCTGCTACTGGCAACGCCTCTCCCAGCTAATAATAAAAAGCCATGGCTGCCAACGCCTCTCCCAAGCTACTCGCTGTGGGAGAACAAAATAAACATACCCAAAGGCCCTAAACCCCAACTCAAACCCAGAAAAACCCTAAACCAAAAATGCTCTCCGTACATGCGACTGGTGTGAACAGTAGTCGCGTTTTACTCAAATGACTGGTTCCTCGTCGTCCGGTGGTGAAAAGCCACCGGACTTGGCTCAAAAAAACCGCCTTCCGATGGTGAATCAACCCCAACAAACATCGTTCCAAACAAACAATCCACCTGCTACAGATTTACAAACAAAGATCGGGATCACTGTAGCGAATTTTCGCCTGGGAGCAACTGACATTTCCTCGTCCATTTCTGAACCAAATTGCACCATTCCAAGTGCTGGAGAAGCTTCTCCACATCCATTCCGACTTCCCCACCAAATTCCAGCTGATTTCATAGCCAGAACAGTGAGGTCCTATAGCCCAAACAGCCCAGTTTCGCACCAGTTGGTCGGAACCGATGCTCGGCCATGCCAATTGGTCCAAGACGAATGCCAATCGACTCCTGAGGTCCACGACATTGACTCTCACTCTTCAATTCCGATTTTCATTGAGCCTAGCTCCACAACATTGCAAAAGAAGGAATTGATAATGTCGCGCACACCAGGTGCTCGACCAAATGCTAAAGTCACCAAACAAGCTCAATTTAATGGCCAGGGCACTCATCAATCGTCTCCAAGTCATAAGCAAACTGGTCGTCAAGATAAAACTCAAGAATCATGACAGAAAAGTTATGACCATACTCCTTCCTCTATCGTAGGAAACCAGCAAACTGGCAGTAATAGCCAAAGAGCAATAGCCTATTTTATCTATATAAAGAAAAAGGGTTTGAAGGGCGATTTAGTAAATTTAAGTCTTATCCATGTATTAGTTAATCCAGGGATTAGTAATCCCTTGCTTTGCTTCGTA
>MCJB01051841.1:0-128065 GCA_002018475.1 Nicotiana obtusifolia
CAAAACAGCCACCAAACAGCCAAACAACATCAATAAGAATCATATTGAACCTCCCAAAACAGTCCACACACAAACCAATCACTTCATACGTAGAATGGCCACTATAGTCGTGTCAAGCGATCCGGAAATGTTATGAGCAACTATTAGGCCACAACCCTAAATATATATGGTGTTTCTCCACACCCTTCCCCATCCAAAACCCCACAAATTAGTAGTATAACACGCAGCTTTACAGCAACACAAAACAGTTCACAAAATAGTCCGCTACAAGTGAATAACTCGAACTCACGGCTTCCGATCACCGTCCCGTGAGTTCTTACACACATAGAACGAATTACCAAGACTTAACAGTAGAAAACATGCATAAAATAGAGCAGTAAACTCACCTTTGTTGATAGATAACTCAGCCCTTGCTTTGGTTCCTCAAGCCTAGGGTTTACCTTCAACTAGAACTTGAAAGAGGGTAAAATCGATTAGGGTTTGTGTGGTGTTATTTTGGGGAGGGGTTGCAGGGGTTCTTTTAGGTTTTGAAGCTGGAAATGATAATGAATTATCAGGCTTTAAAAGCTATTAAAATCCCTCTTATAACCGACTTGGGGCTTTTAACTTTTAGCACTTAATTTTGGCAAGTAGGTGATGCACCTACTTGTCACCTACCAGCCTGCGCAGTTCTACGGAAATGTAATTATCTCAATACTCCGAGATCGTATTGACAAACGGTTTGAAGCATTGGAAACTAGACTCATAGACCTTTAATTTGGTAGGTAGATAACCCCATAACTCCTTGTAAATTGGGAGAAAATCGCAGAAACATTTGACCTAACGTTTAAGTAAAATTGTGAACCTAAGTTGCGACAACTTTTGTCGACTTTTGTTTCATAACTCGTTTGACCTCAAGACTTATGAAACGGATATCATATCATTCAAATACCTTAAAACATGACATTTTGGTAATGTTAAACACCTCTCAATTTTCCCAAAAACGCGAGTTACAACTTCCTTAACTCGTTTATCCTCTAATGCTTGTTAACCGCCCTTGTACACCTTTGCATCGTTTAGGACCAATAGGACTAAACTCTTATTGTCTCCAAGGTAATTCCCTTCTCGAACCAAGGTAGACTATCTTACAGTGTAATCTAATACGTACAAATATGGGTTATAACACTAAAGGCCCTGTAGCTTCGATAAGTACAGACGTCCCCATACAACCTCGCAAGACTCTTCTAGACTTGCTCATGACTCGTGAGACCCAATTGTACCTAGAGCTATGATACCAAGCTATCACGACCATAAACCCACAATAGGTCGCGATGGTGCCCAACTTCGCCGTAGGCAAGCCAACGGTGAACTAACAACTTAATTATTCATTTCATTATTTTCAAAATCAATATTGTAATTAAGTAAGGAGGTTTCCACCTCCTAAATCACGGGTACATACATAACTAGTAGTCTGAAAAAGGAAATGAAAGGTGATAATAATATACAAATTCGTAGTCATCAACTAGAATATCCCAAAACCCGATGTCGCAAGTGCATGAGCATTTACTAACGAGTACAATAATAATACCACATCTGTCTGGAATGTAAATAACACATGATAAAGTAAGTAATATGATGGAGACCCTGTTTGTTGCGCTGCGTAACCTGCAAGTTGCAGCTTACCATACAGTCCCCTCAGTAGCTGTGCTTATGCACCAAGGTGACCACCAAATAAACCTATCAGATCCTGCACATTTAATGCAGAAGTGCAGCACGAGTACATAAATTAACGCGTACCCAGCAAGTATCTAGCCTAACCCCGGAGAAGTGATGACGAGAGGTCGACAACGACACTTACTAGAGGTCCAAGAAAGCAATATAATAAATCATAAGCAGATATGAAGCATACGGCAATAATAGGATAAAACTGTAAGTTAAATAATCTTCTAAGAATTTCTCTTAGAGGTATGAATTTCTCAGTCTTGTATTCTACCTCAACAGCTTAGATGTGTCAAGTACCAGTATCAAGCTAATAAGAAATACCATATAAAATGCCAGGCATCAGTGGAAGGATAATCTCTTGAATATTCGGACTGCCAGCAAAATAACGCACGATTATGCCGAGGTCGTTCGGTCCAATCCAGAATAATGTGTACACTATTGAGAGTCGAGCGGCATGCCCACTCCACAAGAAAGGAAGAAAATTACTGAATTATAAGACACGTGCTAACAATATAGTACATGAGCACAAAGTGAATATAACCTTTACCATTTCTCAAATAATTTGCCAAAAACTCAAGGTGATAAAGCTCGGCCTAATATATACATATGTTTCTAAATTGATTTCAATTGTAAATTCAATTAATTAATCTAGCATAATGAGTTCAAATAATTCAAATATTACATGATAAAGTTTTAAGTCTACCCGGACATAAAGAAGCTCTAGCTACGTACGGACTCTCGTCAACTCGTGCGTATGTAGCACCCATAACTAGTAGCACATAGCATTAACACCACCTAGGGGGTAGTTTTCCTCTCACAAGGTTAGACAGGAGATTTATCTCGCTCCGAAGTTCCATAACTGGCTCTGACGCCTCTCTAACACATCAACTCATGGCCAAACGTACCGAAATGAGTCAGACAACGTACAAATCAATCAAAATATACTCCAATGCGTATAATTTAATAATTTATAATAATTATCAAACTCGCTCGAAAAGTCGACAAAGTCAACCCTCGGACTCACGTGCTTGGATTTCGAAGCTTTTTGAGGTTACCCATAACATTATGAACTCAAATATACAATTTATTCTCAATTTCATGTCTAATTTCATGGTCAACATTCAAAAATACCATACACTAGGTTTTTCTCTTAAAATCCCACAATATTAATAAATATTCAAGTTTTAATCGACATATAAATCATGCATTTAACTCACAAGGTGTAGAAATTACTTACCTAAAGTTTGATGATGAAAATGACACTCCAAAATCGCCCCAAAGTCGGCTCCCATGTAAGAAATGCCGTGAAAATAAGCTAAACCCAATATAGCTTTTGCTCAGGTATTTACCCTCCGCAATCGCAGAAAATGCTTTACGATCACGAAGCACAACTTTTCTTAGCTCAAAATTTCCCTTCGCCATTCGCCGAAAACCAATCGTGATCGCGAAAAACAAGCTCCCCAACTCCTCCAGACAACTTCTAGTATAATAGTCATAACCTTTTGTACAAAAATCCAAATGATATGGTTTGACTTTTTGAAAACAAAACACCAAGGACTACAACTTTCCTTTTTAGATCATCTCCGAATTCCTTACAGATTGCACGATATAAACTTCCAAAGTCAGCCCTATGCAACAAAAATTTCTTCTTCGCGAACGCGAATCTGCCTTCACGAACGCGATTCACAAACCCCGTTCTCCTATTTTTCTCTTCGTGAATGCTATCCAATGTCCGCAATCGCGATGCGCACTGCTGTAGTCAAAAATCAGCAATTAAAAATGGCCTAGAAATGGTCCGAAACCACCTCGAAACTCACCAGAGCCCCTCAGGACCCCCATCCAAACATACCAACAAATTCAAAAACAAGACACACACCTGCTCAAGGCCTCAGATCACACCAAACAACATCAAAACTACGAATTGACAATCAAAATCCTTCTTTTAATTTTCCAATATCCAAACTTTGACGAACGCGTCTGAATCATACTTAAATATTCTAGAATGACGCCAAACTTTACTTACAAGTTATAAATTACGATAACCTATTCCAAGGCTCGGAACCCCAAACGGACATCAGTAACACCAAAATTCACTTCAAATCAAACTTTAGAAATTTTTCAACTTTCAAAATGCCAACTTTTAATAATAGGCGACGAAATGCTCTGGACTACCCGATACTCAATACGCCTAAGTCCAGAAATCATCATGCGACCTTATTGGAACTTTCAAGTTCTGATTCTGAGGTCGTTTTCTCAAAAGTAAAACCTCAGTCAATTCTTCCAACTTAAAGCTTCCGAAATTAGAACTTTCCAACCGAATCAACTCAGAACTTCCCGATATTCGATTTCAACAACGTGTAGAAGTCATAAAACATGAAGTGAAGCTATTCAAGGCCTCAAATTGCCTAACGACGCGCTAGAGTTCAAAACCACCAGCAGGGTCGTAACACGGACTTTTTTACGTTGGATTTGTTGTAAGATAATTAACATAAATTCAATGAAAAGATTATTTTTGAGATTATAAGTATTTATGCTATTTATTACAAGTGATGCGTAGGTGTTGTGAAGGTCTGAGGGTAAACCAATCAAAGAAAATGAGTTTCGTCGAAGTTTGGTATTTTGGGAGGAAAAAAACAGTCCAAGCTATAATACCCCATATTTATGGACTGGTGCTATACCACATGACCATGATAGTAAGGTATATGAAGTATATTAGTACTTAAGTGAAATGGGACTTAAAAATTATTGTGTGAATAATTGGTTAAATGTTGGTATGAAGTTGGAGAATATGGAATTAGTTATAAGAGGATAAGTGTAAGAATTGTTTTGTCCACGTGGGACCATTACAACTAAAGAAAATTGTGACTAATATGTGTGTATGATTTGGTGGTTTCACATTTTTGGAAGAGTGTGCTTGCTAAGCATTGAAGTGTATAAGTGGAGTAGATCCAACGACCTACCAAGTAAGATTAGTTAGGATCCTTTATTTAGGTGGCTTTCCTGAAAAGAACAAAGGATATACATACATACATACATATATATATATATATATATATATATATACATACACCAAGTATAGTTTTGGTTAATTACCATTATTACAATTTTCAAATATGCTTTAAAATAATAATAAAGATATGAGAAAGTTTATTGATGAGATTTTCTTTATTGTAAAGATAGAAATTATTTTCTCACAAGGAAAGAAGGTTATCTTTTTACCGTTTTGATAGTTAAGCGTACGAAAATTTGAACTCTTTATATGAGACTGGGAAAGTTAGAAGTTGAAAAAATGTAAGTATTTACACATGGATACTTTAAAAAAATATTATTATATGTATTAATTTTATGTGGTACCATAATTTATTATTATCTTAATATCTTAATAATAATACTTTAGGAAGATGACAAGATTTCTAATTTTCTTGACATTATCCATGCTAGTTCACGTGATAGTGTCTACTCAATTAGATATTTATATATTGTTATATCAATAAAACTGTTCGAGGAAGTCAATGAACCTTGTGGATAGGATCAAAGTCCCTTTTGTTTAATTTAATGAATGGGTCTATATGCTTATGACCCATGTGACTCATTATTTAGCTTAGTTGATATGTCTTCTTGAGAGTTAATAGCTAAGGCTTTTAGAAAGGAAAAGTTGATGCCTTATACAAGATCCATATGCAATAACGTTCCCCTCTTCATCTATGTATCAACGTACAACAATTTACTTCACGCTCTCCTCCTCATTCCAAGATCAAATATTGTAATCTTTCTTTGTCTAGTTCATGCCTGTAGCATCGATGTCCTCAGAATCTTAACAAGCCGAATATTACTTTGTAATGAAATAAGGTGTGGGGAAGCTTTAAAGAAGGTGATCTAGGTTCGATCCGTTGTCTACATTCTTCTACGATCTCATACGAGCAATTAAAGTATGTTAAGGCTAACCTTTTCTTCTTTTGGAAAGATCCAAGCAACGAAACATAAATGTAATATTATATGCATCTTCATTTACCACCGAGCTATGGCCGGTTGGGCAGTCATGCATCTTCATTTATCACCGAGCTACGACTAGTTGGGTAGTCATGCATTTTTACATTTCACTGAGCTATGGCCGGTTGGGCAGTCATGCATCTCAATTTACCATCGAGCTACGGTCGGTCAGGCAGTCATGCATCTTCATTTACCATCATACTACGGTCGTTTGGGAAGTCATGCATTTACCATCGTGCTTCGGCCAGTCGGGCATTTATTCTTTTACCATCGAGCTACGGCCAGTCGAACAGTCAAGCATTTACCATCGTGCTACGGCTGATCGGGCAGTTACCACTTATCAGTGGGCAGTTATGTTACGATATGGATAATATTCCCAAGAGAGGAATTAAATATATAAGTATAATTAGTATGCATATCATGGCCATCAGTGACACTTCAGAGGTTCAGTTTGATTCTTATATCTCTCTCATTAATGTTGACTTACTGTTATGTTTCAGTTCAGCCTTACATACTCGGCAAATTATTCGTACTAACATCTTTTTTGTTGTGGATACTGCATTCAGGCATGCGGGTATAGGTAATCAGTTTAACGAGCACTCATAGTAAATGAGGATAGCATTCAGCGAAGGATCGGTAGGACTCCACTTCATTCGGAGTGTAGCCAAGACTATAAGTCATCGTGTCAGAGTTTTGCTACAGACTTATGGGTATGCCGGGGCCTGTCCCATTTGATGTCGAATATTCTTAGAGTCTTTGTAGACACAAGTTCATTTTGTAAAATATGTCGGAGGCCATGGCGGCCCGTGTGTATTCATGTTTTAAGTATGATGGATCGCTAATACAGTGTTTGCCACATATAGTTGTCCATTATGAGTTGTGGCCATGTTGGACCATGATAGTTACAAAATGAATGAGTTCAGCCAACTCGACCTGTGTATGGTCTAGTTTTCATCAAACGATCATGAGTTACAGAGTGGTTTGCTCGGACCAGAATGGCACCGATGTGAGCCATGCCTCTCCGTGTTTGGAATGTGACAAGGTGGTATCAGAGCAGGTCGTGGTCCTAGGGAGTCTACAGAGTCGTGCCAAGTGGTGTCTCACTTATGGGTGTGTTGCGTGCCACATATATAATTGAGAGGCTATAGGGCATTTAGTAAATGTTACCCTTCTTCTGTTTCCAGATCGTTCCATGTAACTGATTCATAAGAAGTTAGTATGAAGCTTCCGCCAGATTTTGTATGCACCAGAGGTGCAGGTACAACAATAGAGCTTTAAGGCGTGGATGTAATTCCCACCTATGTTGAATAGAGGTTATGAAAGCGACAGAAGATATGATGCAAGATTGAAAGGTATGTAAGGTAAAGGTGAAGAAGATACGAGATACTCAAATGCAAAAGGTTGTGAATAGTACAAACTTCAGATAAAGGTTGGGTTTTAGTTTAGTTTACAGAGGAGACTCTACCAAATTTTTATAAGTCTCTAGGAGTTAACATTCGACTATGAATGTTTCTAAAAGAGGGAAGGATATTACATCCCGTACTTTTGTACGTTGGATTTGTTGTAAGATAATTGACATAAATTCAATGACAAGATTATGTTTGAGTTTATAGGTATTTATGCTATTTATTACAAGTGATGCATAGGTGTCGTGAAGGTCATAGGGTAAACCAATCAAAGAAAATGAGTTTCATTGAAGTTTGTCATTTGGGATGAAAAAATGGTCCAAGCTATAATACCTCGTATTTATGGACTGGTGCCATACCACATCACCATGATAATAAGGTATATGAAGTATAGTAGTATTTAAGTGAAAGGAAACCTAGAAATTATTGTGTGAATATTTGGTTAAATGTTGGTATAAACTTGTAAAATATGGAATTAGTGATAAGTGGATAAGTGTAAGAATTGTTTTGTCCACGTGGGATTATAACAACTAAAGAAAAATGTGACTAATATGTGTGTATAATCTGGTGGTTTCACATTTTGGGAGGAAAATGCTTGCTAAGCATTTAAGTGTTTAAGTGGGGTGGACCCCACGACATACCAAGTAAGATTAGTTAGGATCCTTTATTGAGGAGGCTTTCTATAAAAGAACATATACATATTCACACACACACACGCACACATTTATATACAAAGTATAATTTTTGATAGTTACTTTTGTTACTATTTTCGGGTACACTTTAAATTATACAGATATGAGAAAGTGAGATTTTCTTTATTGTAAGATTGAAATTATTTTCTCACAAGGAAAGAAGTTTATGTTTTTACTGTTTTGACAGTTAAGCATACGAAATTTTGAACTCCTTATAAGAAATTGGGAATATTAAAACATAAAAATATATATGTATTTTTACATGACTGATCATTTTGTTTAGTTAATATGTCTTCTTGAGAGTTAATAGCTAAGGCTTTTAGAAAGAAAATGTTGATGCCTTAAACAAGATCCATATGCAATAACGTTCCTTTCTTCATCTCTGTATCAGCGTACATCAACTTACTTCACGTTCTCCTCCTCCTCCTTCCAAGATCATATATTGTAATCTTCCTCTATCATTTTCATGGCTATAACATCGATGTCCTCGGAATATTAGCAAGCCGAATATTACTTTGTAATGAAATAAGGTGTTGAGAAGCTTTAAAGAAGGTGATATAGGTTCGATCCGTTGTCTACGATCTTCTACGAGCTCATACGAGCAATTAAGGTATGTTAAGCATAACCCTTTCTTCTTTTGGCATGATCCTAGCAACGAAATGTAAACGTAGTGTTATATGTATTTTTATTTACCATCGAGATACGGCCAGTTGGGCAGTCGTGCATCTTCATTTACCAACGAGCTACTGCCGGTTGGGCAGTCATGCATCTTCATTTACCATCAAGCTACAGCTGGTTGGGCAGTCATGCATCTTCATTACTACCGAGCTATGGCCAGTCGAGCAGTCATGCATTTACCATAGTGCTACGGCTGTTCGAGTAGTCATGCATTTACCACTGAGCTACAATCCGTCGGGCAGTCATGGATTTACCACTGTACTTCGACCGGTGGGGTAGTTACCACTGATCAATTGGGCTATCATGTTATGATATAGATAATAGTCCCAAGAGAGGCATTAAATATATAAGTATAATTAGTATGTATATCATGGACTTTAGTGGCACTTTGGAGGTTCAGTTTGGTTCTTATATCTCTCTCACTAATGTTAATTTATTGTATGTTACAGTTCCACCTTACATACTCGGTACATTATTCATACTGACGACCTTTTGTTATGGACGCTCCATTCATGCCTGCAGGTATAAGTAATCAGTTTGACGAGCTCTTATAGTAGACGAGGTTAGCATTCAATGAAGGATCGGTAAGAACTGCGCTAAAGTCTCTTGAAGTCCCGGGGTAGCAACATGAGCCTCTGGTGCTTGTCCCCTAACCAGAGCTACATGTGGCTCCTTAGCTACTACTCTGGCAGGCTCTCAATCTGTAGCACGTGCTCCTCCTTGGCCTCTTCCTCTGCCTCGGACCCTAGCAACACCGGCTCTGGGGCAGCGTCATCAGTAACTAAAGCTTATGTTCTGACCATCTGTTACAGAATAGAATGAGAATGGCTAAAACTCTGAAATCAATAAACTCGCATGATTGGAATGAAAGAAGTGAAGTTTCCTAATAGTTTCGTAGTCTCTCGAAGATAAGTACAAACGTCTGCGTACTGATCCGCTAGACTCTACTAAACTTTCTTATAACTCGTAGCACCTATGAGCCTAGAGCTCTGATACCAACATGTCACGACCTAAAATCCTTCCTTAGGAGTCGTGATGGCACCTAGCCTCTAAGACTATGTAAGCCTAATTCTTACCGAATTAATAATAGATTTTAACCAATTAACTATTATACATGAACCAGAAATTTCTATATAAAGCCAACAATCCAAAGTAGATATATAACATCCCAAACCTGGTAGTGGAAGTCATAATATCTGCTGAGTTTACTAGAAAATTATCTAAATATAATTGTTCCGTAATAGAAATAAACAGTACAAAGTGAAACTTCAGAACGTGACTCCGAGGCCTGCGAATGTGCCGACAGGTATAACTTGAAGTCTCCGTCACAATACTCGATCAGCTATCTAATGATCAATAGGCCCGAAGGTATCTGCATCTGGACAAAAAAGTGCAGCAAGCGTAGCATGAGTACACCACAGCGGTACCCAGTAAGTATCAAGATTAACCTCGACGGAGTAATGACGAGTATTATGTCAAGACACCTACTAGACATAATAACTTGTACAAGTATGATTATAGAACTAACAGGGAATAATATAAGACTAAAAATGGTAAGAATAATGTTGCAATAAGAACTAGAAACAACAATTAACAACAAGGAGCTAGAAGGTAAAGACGTTGTAAAGTAAGTAGAATATAGTTATAGTCCGGGGAAACCAAGTAAGGAAAAAACAAGTAACAACCTAATAAAACAACCGCTTTCACACAAGGTTATACAAGAATTTCCTCAAGGTACCACACCTCATAACCACAATTCACATATCCCAAATCAGGAACCCGAATCACTTGGCATCTTGTACCCATTACAAATCACAACCGCACGGACAACTCACGTGCTACACAGATAACTCACATGCCACTACTACTAATACCATATATCTGCATGGACAACTGACATCTAAGACTGTAACAACACCCCAAATCCGCACGGACAAATCGCATACTAGCAGTAACAATATCTCATATCCACACAAAAAACTCATGTGCTAACAGTAAAAAAATCTCATATCCGCACGAACAACTTATGTGCTAACGGTTCAACTCAGGCACACAAGGCATGTGTACAAGAATACATGTAAATTATCAATAAACATCAAGGTTCATCCTCTTAGACTGATATGAGTGACTAATTACGGTGTATGCTTGTACAAGTGCTCTATCACAACTTGAGTAAATTAGTAAGACTAGAGGTAACTGATGACACATAGGAAACTAGACAAAAAAACTGTATTGCGCATGACTCACACAAGGTAGGCACACCACTACACAAATATCATCAATAACAATGCCCCTAAGCCATTGCAATTCATCACAAATCATCCCCAACATAGCCCCCCTTATCTAGTCGCGTGCGCAACAATGAAGTAAATTCACGTCTTTGTAACACTCTGTAAATCCACATTAGTTGTGGATGCGTTAAATGAGTATTAATGTGACGTTTTAGACATGTGAAGTCCTATTTGGATGAGTATCAGTAGAAACAATTGTTTTAGAATCAAGACTGAGAGTGAGGTGTATAAAATTCAACAGAATCGACTAAGTTTATGGGAGGTCCGTCTTATAGCCTTAGACGGTGCAAGGCTATGAAAATTCACGGCCATAGACAGTGCAAGGCCATAAACATAGTGTGCCCCAAACAGTGCAAGGCATTGTCCAGCGCATCAACCTCGCCCCTAACAACGCAAGGCATTGTCCAGGGCATCAACCTCAGTGCCCCAGAAAGTGCAAGCCACTGTAGTTTGGCACCTTTGATGGCACCTTATTCAGTTAGTATGGCGCCCCTGATGTTGCCTCGCACCGACAATGTTTATTCGAGCTATTTTTAGTTTCTCCTCAATTTTGGGACGTGTTCATTTATTTAAAAGCCCTACCTTCGTTCCCTCACACCCCAAACACGAAAATCTACGATAGAAAGGGAAGATCTCAAAAACCTAACTTCCCCAAGGTCCCTCCATAATCTAATGTAAGTTCTAAAGATGATTCTAAGTTAATTTCAATTCTCCAACACCTTATTAACATGGGTAAGTCCTTCCACTCATTAGATATTCGATCGAGACACCATTGTTGAGAAAGGAAACCCTATAACTTGAATTCAAGAAGAGTGAGCTTCAAAAAGGTAATACTTATACTCCATAATCATTTATGACTAAGAATTGATGAGTTTTTTTTTTGGAAGAATAGTAAATTGGGTTTGATATAGAGAACCATAAGAACTATGCTAGGGTTTTGGATTGTTGAATTATGATTGTTGTAAACAATTGGGTGATGAGAAATGGTGTTAGTTACTTTCATTATGGATTGTAGAATCACCTAGAAGTAGTAGGATGATAAATTGGTGAAGAAAAGACAAATTACTAAGGTCTATGACGCTTTACACCCATAAGGTGTTTGATAAAATCCTGAAGACACTAAAACATGAGAATTATTGCTAATATTGATTCATCTAGATATATATTGACATCGATTATCGTTGAAAAAGAAGCGAAAAACATTATGATACGCTCAAAGGGCCACAGTCCAAGTAAGAGAGGCTAACTCTCTATGTTTGGGAAGGTTAATAGTTCTCCCTACACTACGTTTCCTTTACGACGTTACTAATTGCCTCAGAAATATAGTTAAGCCTAGTTCCTTCAATAGTTGCAAAACTTCTATTCTTTATCTTCATAACTCATTCATGACATTCATTCTGAATGTTGTGAGCTCAGTACGTATTCATTATAGACTTGGGTTTGATACCCCCGAGTCTCAATATAGCTTAGTCAGCATGTCATAAAGAGTTGATGTTTCAGTGTTCATAAGCAGTTCAAGAATACATGTCTAAGTCTAGTCCTATTCAGTATTTCAGTATTATGAAACTTAGTGTGACTTACTATTTCAATATCATGTATTGCATTATGATTCTCAATTCCTAATTTTAAATCCCTGAATGTTGAACACCTGTATTTGGGCTTGAGGCCGCAGTTAGAGCTTTATGCATCGTTGGGCTTGAGGTCGCAGTTAATTCTTTATACATCTTTGGGCCCGAGGCCACAATTTATGTTTTATGCATATTTGGGCCTAATGCCGCAGTAATGTACACATATAGTTGGGCTCGAAGTCACAGTTTTGTGCATATATATATATAGGGCCTAAGTCTTCAGTTTATTTATACAAATTAGATAAGTGGTTCATCATTCAGAAGAGGGAGTATTCATATCCTTAGTTCTTGTGTTCAGTTCAGTTATAAGTTATCAGTTATCATTTATGTTATAGTTATCATTTATAATTTCAGTTTCACTTTCAACAGTTATCATTTTAGTTAGTAGTTATCAGTTCTTAGTTTTCAGTTTAGTTTCAGTTTCATCATTTATAATTCATTCTTTCAGTTGCTTTACATACCAGAACAATTCAAATGTACTAACGTCCCTATATGCCCGAGGCCTGCATCTCGCGATGCAAATAATGATTTATAAGTTGATGATTCAGAGTGCTAGAATTCTTGTACCAGCTATTTGGTTAGCCCTAGTTCTTTTAGGGCGTTATCATTACTGTAGAGTCTTCCAGTATTTATAAACAATTGGTTTTTCTGGTATTTCATTAAAGGCTTCATAGACTAAAGTAATAGTTAGACGGAGTCACAGGCTTTTCATGTTAAGCAATGTTGCTACACATATGTTTCAGACTTATATTAGTGTTTCAGCACTTGATTTATATCATTCAGACTTTTAGTATATCAGCATGTGTTAGTTTATCTTTCGCATTGAGTATGTTATGATATCACATGAGTAGTCAGGCACCGGGTGTGGTATTACGTCCAGGACAAGGTTCAGGGCTTGACAAGGCATGGTATCAGAGCATTAGATTCAAGTGTCCTAGGAAGTCTATGAAGCCGTGTCCAGTGAGTTTCCTTTATATGTGTGTGCCAGCCATGCATATAAATTGTTAACTACCAAGATATTTAGGTCTGTCTCATTTCTTTCTACTCTAGATCGTGCCATGAAACTTAGAGCAATAGCTAGCCTTCTCTTCTTATCAAATTCTAGATGTATCGAATGCCCAAGCCACAGGCAGGGAAAACCCAAGTCCTTGAGAGGTTGTTGAAAGTCTGACACAATGGATAGTTGAACATATTAGAGCATACCTTTATTAAAAGGTACGAAAGCAGTTATCATATTTTATGGTTATCAGTTTACCTCTGTTACCAATTCTGCAGTCTTTCAGTTAGCAGGTTTATGGTTATTTAATATGCCAGTATTTAGTTATTTAGTTATAGATCTCCAATTTTTAGTGTATCCAAATTCCGGTGACTTATGAGTACACAGTGATGCATATGGGTGATAAAAGAAAATGTAAGTGACAATGATTATTGCTAAATCTTCATATGTTTTAGGTCAAAATTATGACTCAAGACTCGTCGGATGGTGCTGAAAGTGATTTACCAAATGATGGTATTCTCTGAATGATAAGTTTGTGTATGGTAGAGTATATGTATGTGTTTTTTGTTAGACTCATGAATGACTAAGAAGATATGATGTACAAAATGAGAATCAAGAGCAGCCGATATTGAATTTCAAAGATTTATTCATATTAGAACTAGAAAGTACCACGTTAGCAAGTTACTATAAGAAGCAGCTATTATTGTGAGATAAAGGATATGACAGTTCCCCTTATGTTATGTGACCAAGTGTTTACCCCGGATGTTTATAGTCTCCTATTATTTAGAAGTGTATAAAAAGTTAGGGGTTAGATATTCCAAATTCGTTTAAAATAGATGAAATTTTCCTAAGTGTGATCCATGTACATAGTACAAAAGAAAAATGGTGTGCCACTGTAGAATAGGGTCGGATGACAAGGATATTAGAAATAACCTTATGCTTCACTTTAGTTATTCAAAACAAAACAAGAAAATACGATGCTAGCAGGTGGCTAGTAAAATAATAGTAAGTTTTAAGTAGATATAGTGAATTAGGAATTTCAGCAGAGCTAGTAGAGGTACGATTTGATTTAATTAGATAGGTTAACGCTAGTGTGTGGGTAAAAGTTTGAAACACTGAACGCGTGTTAGAACCCAAAGAGTTTAAATTAAACTCGAAGTACAGTGACAGTGGAAGCATTCCAGAAGCTTCTAGAGACAGGCGCATGGGTACGACAATTGAGGTTGCTCCTCTTATAATTCAAGGGCCCATCAACAGAAATGTCTCAGGGAGTAGTTAAACGGGCCGGAGATCTTCCCTCCCTCTCTATCTATCCCAAGGATGGAACGGCATAGGCCTTTGGTGTCCCATCTAGTCAAGATTTGGGGTGTCACAATCACTAGCTAAAAAATAAAATATCAGCTAGCAATAAGAGATCAACTACAAAAGAATAGCCTTTAAGAATTGTCGAAAAATTATTTCCCCTAAGATTGTTAGTGTGAGCAGAGTTACATCATTAATATTGTGCACGATAGTTGTGAATATAGTAGTTTTCCATTTATGTAAGTAATTCTATTTTTCCTAGTAAGAAAGATTGCTCAGGAGTAGATTGGAAAATGAGTCATCATTGACGTAAAGTGCAAAGAATTGCAGAAAATAAGGAAAGTTATTTGGATCCTAACAAAAGAGAAGGATCGGCATGCCCAAGAACTTAACCTTTGGTCTTAATGGCAGATGTGAAAATCGTCAGTAAGTTCAAATGGAGATTTGGAACCCGCATAGTTAGCGTGGGATATAAAAAACTATAAAATCTTGCCCAGTTATGTATCACGATGGTTGTGTTATTGCACGACACTCTAATATTCAAAGTACTGGTTAAAGACTTAGGTCAAAACAACGTTGTAAATGTTATTATGAAATACCTTGAAAATATAACCAAGTATGGGAAGTATAGCTCATGGTTTCGGCAAACAAGAGAACTGTGGTGAAAGAAGTTCACCACTTATCCAAGCTAGGAGTTCGACTTTCGGACTCTAAAGATAGTGGAGTTGTTGTCTAGAACAGGACTTGTTCCTCCTTAGTAGCCGAAGTGAAGGAGTAACGGTTTGATGATCCCTACTTGTTGTAGCTAAAAGAGGGGATTGACATGCATAAGACGACAACTTTTGAACAAGGGGGAAATGATGGTACTTTGAGGTACCAACATAGATTGTGTGTTCCAATCATAGATGGACTTAGTGAGGGAGGAACATGTTAGAAGCCCATAATTTCAGGTATTCTATCCACTTAGGTTTCCCAAAGATGTATCATGATCTTAAGGAGATTTATAGGTGGAACAAAATGAAAAGGAACCTCGCAAACTTTGTGGCCAAGTGTCCAAATTGTCAGCAAGTGAAAGTCAAGCAGCACAAATCCTAGATAGCCAATCCTTTAGTGGAGATGGTAAATATGGACCTTATAATAGGATTACTCGCTTAGTTGAAAAGTATGGTTTTTATGAGCAAAGGTTTAGATAGCCAATTGGTTGGTTCGAAGTTGGGGAAGTAGAGTTGTCGGGACCATATTTGGTCAATCAGTCTATGGAAAAAGTCAAGTTGATTCAAGAGCATTTGAAGACAGCTCAGTGTCTCCAAAGGTCCTATTCGAACATGCAACATAGAGACTTATAGTTCAAAGTGGATGATTGGATGTTTCTGAAAGTTTCATCTATGAAAGGTGTTATAGATTTGGGGAATAAAGGAAAGCTCAGTCCCAGATACATCGGGCCATATAGGATCCTATGAAGGATGAAGCAAGTAGCTTATGAGTTAAGAGTTGCCACTTGAATAGGCAGTTGTACACCTAGTATTTCACGTGTCATGCTATAATATTCAAGTTTCCAGTATTCAGATCTCATGTCATGACATTTATGTTTCCAGTATTCACAGATATCATGTTAGAACATTCAAGTCAGTTCAGTACTCCCGTACTCATGTCAGTCTAGTACAAAGATATCCATGCCAACCTAGTACTCTGATATTGATGTCAATTCAGTACTCAGATACTCATGTCAGTCCAGTACTCATATATTCATTATGATATTGATGTCTACTCAATGATCAGATATTCGCGTCAGCTCAACGCTTGAATATTCGTGCCAGTTCAGCATTGATATATCCACGTTGGTCCAAAATTCATGTATCCATAACAGATAAGTATTCATGTATATGTTTCATGTTATGCGTATTACGATGCCCTATGAAGCTAGTGTTATGATTTGTTAGTTGGCACGTGTTTTGGAGAAATGTCGAAGGTAGCTATCCTTCTCATTTAGAAATTATATTATAATATCCATGTCTTTCAGTATCCAATCATTTCAGTTTTTGGTCAGTTCATTAGCCATTCAGTTCAGTAGCTATTAGGTTTAGTATCTCAGCACATTACTAATCCTGTATTCATTTAGTTTAGTATGGAAGTGTTCATGAAAGTTCAATATTCACATGTTTCCACCAGACCCATTTAAGGTCTAGAGTTAGCCGTAGTTATAGCCAGGACAATCATTTGTGGATGAATGATCTCAAGGAGGAAATTATGTAACACTCCGTAAATCCGTATTAGTTGTGGATGCGTAAAATGAGTATTAATGTGACCTTTTAGACATGTGAAGTCCTATCTCGATGCGTATAGGTAGAAACAGTTGTTTTAGTACCAAGACCGAGAGTGAGGTGTATAATATTCAATAGAATCTACTAAGTTTATGGGAGGTCCGTCTTATAGCCTTAGACAGTGTAAGGCCATGAAAACTCACGGCTATAGACAGTGCAAGGCCATGAAAACTCACGGCCATACACAGTGCAAGACCATAAAAACTCAATGCCCCAGACAGTGCAAGGCACTGTCCAGGGCATCGACCTCCGTGGCCCAGACAGTGCAAGGCACTGTAGTTTTGGTGCCTCTGATGGAGCCTTGCATAGTTAGTTTAGCGCCCCTGATGGTGCCTCGCACCAACGTTGTTTATCCGAGCAATTTTTATTTCCTCCTCAATTTTGGGAGGTGTTCATTTATTTAAAAGCCCTACCTTCTTTCCCCCAAACCCCAAACATGAAAGTCCACTCTAGAAAGGGAAGCTCTCAAGAACCTAACTTCCCCAAGGTCCCTCCACCATCCAAGGTAAGTTCTAACGGAGATACTAAGTTAATTTCAATTCTTCAACACTTATTAACATGAGTAAACCCTTCCACTCATAAGATATTCAGTCGAAACACCATTGTTGAGGAAGGAAACCCTAGAACTCGAATTCAAGAGGAGTGAACTTCGAAAAGATATTGCTTCTACTCCCTAATCATTTATAACTATGAATTCATGAGTTTTGGGAGAATTGTAAATGGGTTTGATAAAGATAACCATAAGAACTATGCTAGGGTTTTGGATTGTTGAATTATGATTGTTGTAAACATTTGGGGTGATGAGAAATGGAGTTAGTTACATCCATTTGGGATTTTAGAATCACCTCTAACTAGTAGAATGAGAACTTGGTGAACAAAAGATCAATTACTAACTGCTATAAGGCTTTACACCCATAAGGTGTTTGATAAAATTCCTAAGATACTAAAACATGAGAATTATGGCTAATATTGGTTCATCTTGATATATATTGACATAGATTATCGTTGAAAAATAGGCGACAAACATTGTGATACGCTTAAAGGGCCAGAGTCCAAGTATGTGAGGCTAACTCTCTATGTTTGGTAATGTTAATAATTCTCCCTACACTACATTTCCTTTATGACGTTACAAATTGCCTCAGAAATATAGTTAAGCCTAGTTCCTTGTATAGTTTCAGAACTTCTATTCTCTAGCTTCATAACTCGTTCATGACTTTCGTACTGATCATTGTGAGCTCTGTACGTATTCAACATAGACTGGGGTTTGGTGGCCCCAAGTCTCAGTATAGCTTACTCAGCATGTCATAAATAGTTGAAGTTTTAGTGTTCATAATTAGGTCAAGAATACATCTCTCAGTCTAGTCCTATTCAGTATTTCAGTATTATGTAACTCATTGTGATTCAGTATTTCAGTATCTTGTATTGAAATATGATTCTCAATTCCTAATTTTAAATCCCTAAATGTTGAACACCTTTATTTGGGTCTGAGGCTGCAGTTAATGCTTTATGCATCTTTGGGCCTGAGGTCGCAGTTAATGCTTTATGCATCTTTGGGCCTGAGGCTACAGTTCATGCTTTATGCATCTTTAGGCCTGAGGCCGCAGTTATGTATACGTATACTTGGGATCGAGGTCACAGTTTGTGCACATATATATATTGGGCCTAAGGCCGCAATTTATTTACACAAATTAAATAGGTGGTTCATCATTCAAAAGAGGGAGTATTCATATCCTTACTTCCTGTGTTTAGTTTAGTTATCAGTTATCAGTTATCATTTCAGTTATAGTAATCACTTATAATTTTAGTTTCATTATTTATAAATCATTTTTTAGTTGCTTTATATACCACTGCAATTCAAATGTACTGACGTCCCTTTATGCCCTGGACCTGCATCTCAATTCTTTCGGGATATTATCATTACATTAGTGTCTTCCAGTATTTACAGAAAATTGGAGTTTCAGTATTTCATTAGAGGCTTCATAGACTAGAGTATCAGTTAGACAGAGTCACAAGCTTTTTATGTTAAGCAATGTTGCTACATACATGTTTCAGACATATATTAGTGTTTCCACACTTGATTTTTATTATTAAGACTTTTAGTGTATCAACATGTGTTAGTTTGTCTTTCACATTCAGTATGTTATGATATCACATGTTGATTCAGTCAGCTTGTTGGTTCACTCGGTCACATGTAGTCTGACACCGGGTGTCGTGTTACATCCAGACCTAGGTTCGGGGCGTTACAGTCTTGTCTCGCCACACATTCAAAATAATATTTCCATCTTGTCTCTCCACATACGCAAGCCCACATATATAGACCGTCTGGTCACGCCGCATGTGCAAATATCAATAATAACAATAGCACGGACAACTCACGTGCGAACACCCCGACAAATCCACTCAACAATATCATGTGTGCCAAAAATGTAACAACACAATATAACAACTTGCTCCACATGTGCACATATGCCACAACATTTCTACAACAACAATTCCAATACCACAATCACACATAGCCTTTGGCTCATCAACACTGTGTACAACAACAACAACAACAATATCATGGAAGTACGACAAGAAAAACAACACAAGAATTACAAAACCACAATGAAATGGATGATGAGCTCACAATGAAAGACATAACAAGTAATAATAGCTTCAAATGATAATAACTCAACAATGAGAGAGATAACATGTAACAACAATATCAAATAAGAATAACTCAACAATAAGAGAGATAACATGTAACAATGATTTCAAATAAGGATAATTCACAATGGAAGAGATAACATGTAACAATGACTTCAGATAAGGATAATTCAAGAATGGAAGAGATAACATGTAAGAATGAATTCAAATAAGGATAATTCAACAATGGAAGAGATAACATGAAAATAAAGGAGAAAACTTCAATTTAAGCATATAAAAGTATATTGGCGATAAAGGATTGAACTTGAACCAATCAACTTCAAATAAAGCATGTGAGGGTAAATTTAGCAATGGAGGATATAACATGATAATGCAACTTCATTTTAATGTACATAAGAAACCTAAGAGTCGAAACCGGTCAAATTTCCACATATAAGCCATGTACACACTCGTCACCTCGTGTACACGTCTTTCATGTTGTTTAAATAGTGAAAACAAACCAATCTCTATGGAGTTGTTCCCCCACATAATGCGAGGAAAGATACTTATCTCAAAAGTTCTCAATCAATACTCTAAAATAGCTTTTCCTTTACAATTTGCCTCCGTTCGACTCAAATCTAACCAAAATCGACTCAATAATAACAAATAATGCAAGAGAAATTAATTCTAATAATTAAAGCTATGATCTATACACAATTCCTCAAAAGTCAACCCCTGGCTCGCCCGGTCAAAACACATGTCCAAGGGTAGATTCCGACTACCCATAACCCTACGAGTCCATATATGTAATTTGTTTTAAAATCAGAGGCCAAATCAACTTTCAAAACTCAAATTCTCATTTTTGAAAACATAGACAAAGTTTCTCAAATTTTCACTTTGATTCTCATAATTTTGATGTTAAATCTCATATATAATCATATAAAATAGTTGAAAATTATTCAAAATCACTTACCCAATGATTGTAGATGAAAATCCCTCTTTTAAAACTCGCCTCTGACCGAGTCTATGGTTCAAAAATATAAAAATGAAACCAAAATCCCGTCCATCAGCTTTTATGTCCAATTGTAGGTGTCACAATTGCAACCTAGGATACACAAATGCGAAGAAATGACCGCATCTGAGAAATCCTTCACACACCTGCTGTCATCGCAAATGCGACGAATAGCTCGCAATTGCAAACTGCAGACTATCATAAAAGTGAACCAAATGATTGCAAATGTGACCAATGCCCAGCCCAAGCCAGTATTGCAAGTGCAATGTGGAGTTTGAAAATGCGAACTCTTCAGGCCATAGTGCACTTCGCAAATGCGAAGAAGATACTTGCAAATGCGACATATTTCTCACAAATGTGAGATCAGAGCAACTGCAAGAATCTGAACCCTCCACGAACTCTCTAAAACGTGTCTGAAACTCACCCGAGCCCTCGAGGCTCAAAACCAAACATCAACACAAATATAAAAACAAAACGAACTTGCTTGCACGATCAAGTCATCAAAATAATATCCGAAACCATGAATCGGATCTCTAAGGCACATGAAATCAACATGAAACTCAAGAGCTTTTAAAAACACAATCGTGCGTCCGATACCCATCAAATCAACTTGGAATGATGCCAAACTTTGCGAATAAATTCCAAATGGAAAAACAGACCTATTCCATGTCCCGAAACAGAAATTCAAACACGATAGCTATAAAGTAAACCTATGGTCAAACTTCTCAAAATTCTAAGCCTTTAAATTGCCAACTTTCGGCAAAACAATACAAATAAACCTACGGACCTCTGACTTTGATTCAGGACATACGCTCCAAAACCAAAACAAGAACCTTTCATAGCCATGAATACACCATTCAAGGATCGTTTTCACAAAATTCAAACATCAATGAACATTTTCAACTTAAGCTTCTACAGTGAGGATCAGACATCCAAATTCATTCTGAAACATTCGAAAATCAAATCTGGCCGTGCATGCAAGTCAAAATACACAATATGATTCTACTCAAGACCTCGAACTGCTAAACGGAACCTTAATGCTCAAAATAACCGGTCGGGTCATTACATCAAGTTCCTAGATCATAGCTTAAACTAAGTGACTAGCGACAGTTAGAATTCACATAAGAACAAGTGCAGAGACTCAACATGACTATATTTAGTTGATTCAGAACATGTTTATACAATGAAATTCCATATATGATCACACATTCATGAAGGTTTACCGAAAATCATCACAATGATCTTTCTAGAGTTATAGAATCACATAGGCACATTAGAAGGACAAGGTCAACTCAGATAACATAAGCGAATATACTTAAAACTATGATGACAACCTTATATTTTCTTTTAAGTGTTCATAACTGCTATAGTTAAGCTTGTCAAGCAGACAACTTTAGGTGTATAATATGAACCAACAAATAGTCTCTAACATAAAGGTCAATAATACAAACATAAGAGTCATAGAAATATCATATAAAAGTATAAAGTCAAACATGTATGCAGAATCATTAAAGGTCCATATCCCATTTGACTTTAGTTTCTCTGATAGATAGCCTTAAGAACACAAGGCAAGTCAACAGGTAACACTAAGTAAACACTAGCAGAGTAAGAATGAGGGTTATACAAAAGTTATCAGTAAGGTTTAAGGTCAAAATATATGCACATAACTAGGAAGGTTATTTGCTAACAACACATTTCATATTCATTAAGGTTATATAGTGGTCGACTAGTATTAGTTTAACTTCTGATTATTAAGGAAGACAACACTAAAAGATAATGTCAATTATAAATTAATAATAACACATTATGAGGAAATATGATCAACTATAATCAATACTAAATACATCATGAGCAAAGATAATTAACAGAAGATAAGAGTGTAGGCATGACTTTAACTGAATAGTCAAAAGAAAAAAAAGGGTAAAAAATCACTTACCTTCCTTTGAGAAGAAAACCAAACGAAGACTTTTGTTAGCCGTCTATGGATCAGAAGCTCAAAATCCAACTGGTAATGCAGCTCAGAATGGAAAACAAAATAAAACTAATTAGAAACCTAACTCCAATCTTCTCTAAACAAAGCAAAAATTGATATTTTCTGTAAGTCATTTCTAATGTGTCTCGTGTTCGGTCTCTTAGGTGAAAGCATTAAAGCTCACCTTTTATAGTAGCATTCAATGTCGTAGGTTTCAATAGATTCAAATGATAGTGGAGAGTAACAGAGAGTTGATGATGTGAGCACGATTGGGTGAAATAAGAGATGAATAGAGGGAAAAATCAGCAAGAGTTTTACCTGGAGCGGGGAAAGGTTGACAGTTGACAGCAAATCAGCGGACAAAACTCAGTAACCCAGAGGTCACGGCGTTTGACCTCTGGATATAGAATCTTCATCATGAGGCTGTGAAGAAGCTCCATGCATGCTTCGATTTAGCATAACACAAGAGGGATTCAGAGATTTGATGTTTCATGTTTAAGCTATTTCGGATTTGGGCTTTTGAATATTAAAGACGAAAATGTTTAATGTTCAGTGAGGATCGTGGATATTGGAGACATAAGAGATGATTTCAGGGTGATTTGAGACATTCCACGCATTTGCGCAAGGTTTTCTTGACAGACATGGTGATGGGAGTGGAGAGAAAAGAGAGGAAAGGGGAAATGGTGGCGGCTGGGTCAAAGGAGAAATGATTTAGGGTTTAGGTAGGGGTTAGTCGTCTTTAATGGATAAAGGTGGAAGATGGAACGGAAGCTGTTGGATCCTTTAATCAACGACTCTGATTATTTGATAATTAGGGGTTGAAAAATAGTTTTGTGGAGAAAATTTGGTGGCTGTTGGATTTTTGTGATCCAATGGAGGAAATAAAATAAGATACGACTTTTAAAAATACCTAAAAAACGGGATTAAACCTGGTCCGTTGATATATGAATCAACGGTCAGGATGGTGTGTGTTTGTTTTGTGAGTGAATGGTACAGCTAACATGGCACGATTTAATTGGTTCGGAGCAGATGGAGTGGATTGCCAAGGTGGAATAGAGGAGGGGTTTGGACTGGGTTTGGATATTTGGGCTGTTTTGATTTAAAAAGTAGTCATTTTGTATTTAATTATACAATTGCAAATGTAGCCATTTTGGTCTTTAACTCTTTTAGAATTAATCTAAGTAAACTTAAATAATTTCAGTAAAATGTAATAGAAATGAAAATCATCAAATACACTACTAAATACTGTAATTAGTTAATTAATTATTAAATATCTTATTTTTTACACTAATTTTGGGTCTATTTTGAAATACAAAGCTATTTTACCGAAATTAAGTAATAGCCGTATTATATTAATTGTAAACCTATGTAATGAATCTAAAAGTTACTTTAATAGTATCAAGAATAATATGAGTGATATATTTGTGATTATAACTTTAAATTATTAATTTAACACTATTAATTACTTAATTTATATATAAAAATAAGTATTTATAATTAGAATATATTTTCAAAATACTTATTGAAAATCATTAAGTGCAAGTAAATTAATTATAAAAGCGAGGGTCAAAATTGGTCGTCAACAATAATCACCATAACGAATCAATGATCAAACCACAAGTTGCACCTCTCTCAAATTCAATGACTTCTAAGCTTACAACCAAGTGTCCCATTCATGCCTAAACACTTCGGATCACAACCAAACTTTGAAAGCAAGCCTATTCAAAGGTTTGGATCGACAATCGGAGTCTGATATCATCAAACTCAACTATCAGCCAAACTCAAGAACTCTCCAATTTTTTATATTGTCAACTTTCGACAAATAAGCTCAAAATCTTCTAGGAACCTCCAAATCCCAACATACACCTCAGTCAAGAGTCACCATATGAACCGAATGGAACTATCAAATCACCAATCTAAGGTCATTTACACAAAAGTCAAACCTTGGTGAACTCTTCCAACTTAAGGGTTCCAAAATGAAACTTAGTGTTCCAATCAACTCCTGAACCCCATGGAAACCAAATTGTCCATCACTGCAAGTCACAAAAGCTCAAATACAGATATAGGAAGAATCAAATAGGGGAATGTGGTTCAAATACTCAAAATAACCAGTCAGGTCATTACAGTGTATGTTCAAACTTGGTTTCGGATGTTTCTAGAAGATTTTGACACTATTAGTCAAAAATTGGCAATTTGAAGAGTTGGATACTTCTGAAGTTTGATCAATAGTTGACTTTTAGGTTAATGAGGTTTGATTGTTGTTTTGAGACCTTGGATAGATCCTAATGATTTAAATGAACTTGTGTGCAAAGTTTGATTATGATTCAGAATGTCTAGGTACGATTCAGAAGCGTTCGACAAAGTTGGAAGGTTTGAAAGTTAAGGAATGGATGCAATATGCGATTCTTGATTTTGTTGTTGTTTTTTATTTTTCGATCCTTGGGACATATTTGTATAAAGTATATGGAGTTGTTGTAATAATTAGACGGGGTTCGATGGGGCTTGGTTGAGTTTTAGGGTGACTTTGGACCATTTTTCATGACTTTTCATAGCTGATCGGCAACTTAGTTACATGATCGTGGAACAGAGGCTCACAATTGCGAAGAAGGATTTCCTGGTCGGGCTGGTTCTCCATCTCGTGGGAATGGGCTCGTGATCGTGCATGGGGTCACGTTCGCGAAGTGTTGCAGGGGGTCAGGCAGATGGACTTGGTGATTGCAGGAGGCGAGCCGCGATATCATAGAGGCACTGGTCAACTGTGTACCATGATCGCGAGGGCTCAGATAACATCGCGATTAAGGACCCCTATGCAGTATTTAAGTCTTGAATTTCAGGATTATTGCTCATTCTCTCATTTCGAAACCCTACACTTCAAGAGGGGAGTTTTGCAAGGCGTTATTCATTCAAGGCAAGAGGTTAAGTGATTCTAGCCCATTTTGTATTGTATTTGAAGAATCTGCATGTATTGTAACCCCTGAAACACGGATTTAAAGTGTAGAAATAGGGATTTTTGGTATGAAATTAAGAGAGTGAACTTGAGGGTCTTAAGCATGAAATTGAAACACTATTTAGAATATAATTATATATTTCAACTCATGGTGTTATGGGTAATCTAAATGTCACGAACTAATTTTCCCTATAGGCCGTGATGGCGCCCAACGTCGCCGCTAGGCAAACCAACGATGATTTAACCATGTAATTGTTCCATTTCATAATTCGAAAGTAGTTGAATTTCATTTATTATGAAAATAAGGAGTAAAAAATTCAATGAAATAAGGAAAAAACCAACGTAAGAGCAAATGCAGTGAGATAAATGCTCAACAAGAAGAGAGAATACTCTATGAATATCCGCTTTAAACGATATTACAAGCCTAATACACAAGGAAGCACAATTTTTATTAACGATCAAGTAACCCGCCAAAACTCAATGTAAGTGAAATTTGGCCTTTACAAACCTTTTTTCAAGTTTCAATAGAATTTAGGCACATAAATTAACAAGTAGAGTGCAAACAATACAAGTTTTTCATGGTTTGGTGTCCTAAAACTACCCTGACTTAAGTAAAATTAGCAGCTATGCACGGACTCTCATCACCTCATACGTGCGGAGACACCATAATTAGAATCAAATAATAATATAAAACACCTATGGGGTAAATTCTCTCTTACAAGGTTAGGCAAGAGATTTACCTCGTCCGAAAATTCACTTTCCGAGCCACAAATTCACTCTAAGGCCTCAACTTGGTTTGGTGCCGAACAATCCGAAGCTAGCCAAATATTATATAAATTAATCAATGTACACTCAAAAGTTAATGATTTAGCTATTAGAGTAATTACCCAACCCAAATAGGAAGATTCCTAAAATTCACCCCCGGGCCCACGTGCCCGGATTCCGAAATTTTTTGAAGATAATTCATACCCATAACCTCATGAACTAAAATATATAATTTTCATCTAATTTCCATAATCATTTTCGTGGTTAAATCTCAGTTTTATCAAAACCTAGGTTTTTCGACTAAACCCACTATTTCTACACTTAATATCCTAAGAATCTACCCAAAAATACATGTATTAAATTCATCTCATATAGAAATACTTACCTCAAAGTGCTAGGTGAAAATCCCTCTTCAAAGAGCTCCCAAATCTCCCAAGAGATAAAGAAATGAGCTAAAATTGCCTATGTCCCGACATTAAAAGCCCTCACTGCCTCTAGCAAATTCCGTTTCTGTGGACCTTGGGTCGCACCGCGATGCCGGTCTGCGGGAAAAGGTCCGCTCCTGCAAAACACACACAGCCCAGCACTGGGCGCACCTGTGGAAGGGCACCGTACCTGTGAGCCCGCTTCTGCGGCTCACTGCTTGCACCTGTGAAATTGCCCACACTGGCCTTCTCCGAGCCTGTGATCCCCTCATTGCAGAAGCGAATCTGCTTCTACGGACATGCTGACCCCCTTCTCTTCCGCACCTGCAGTGCCGCTTCTGCGGTCGTTCCCTCTGCAGGTGCGAACGCACCAGATGCCAGCCACCATCAGCTCCTCTCCAAAGAGCAATCAAGCTGTCCACCCTCCAAATCCTATGCGGGGGCCCCGAGGCCTTGACCAAACATACCAACAAGTTCATAAACATAAAATAGATTTGCTCCAATCGCCGGAACATGGAAAACAACATCGAAACTAAGAATCACAATCAAAAACCAAATAGAATCTACTTATGAACTTCAAGTTCTTCCAACTTACTCTGAACGCAGCGAATCATACCTATACTATTGGAAATGACACCAAATTTTGCGTGAAAGTCTTACATCGACATACGGAACTATTTCTAGTCTCGGAATCCCAAACAGACCTCGAAAACACCAAAACCTACTCCAAACCAAATTTAAAGAACTTGAAAAACCTTCAATGTGCCAACCTTCAATATTAAGCGCCGAAACGCTCCCAGGTCATCCAAAACCCGATCCGAACATACGCCCAAGTCAGAAATCATCACACGAACCTATTGGGACCGTCAAATCCCAGTTCGAGGTTGTTTACAACAAATGTTGACCAAAGTCAAACTTACCCCTTTTTTAGCTAATATTAAGGAACGAAATGTCTGATTTCAACCGGAACCCTTCCAAACCCGAACTAACCATCCCCGCAAGTCATAAAACAGTAAAAGCACATACGGGGGAGTGTTATTTAAGGGAACAGGGTTCTAGAAAGAAAAACGAGCAGTCAAGTCGTTACATTCTCCACCTCGTAAACAAGCGTTCATCCTCGAACAGGTCTAGACTCATACCTGGAGTGCCGAATAAGTGTGGATATTTGCTCCGCAGGTCCTCCTCAGTCTCCCAAGTCACCTCCTCTACTAGTTGACCCCTCCATTGAACCTTTACTGAAGAAATCTTCTTGGACCTCAACTGGCGAACCTGCCTGTCGACAAAGGCAACTGGCTCCTCCTCAAAACCCAAGCTCTCATCTAACTGAACCGTGCTGTAGTATAACACATGAGACCTATCGGCATGATACTTCCAGAGCATAGACACGTGGAAGACCGGATGAACTCCCGATAGAATTGGATGCAACGCAACCTCACAAGAAACCTCCCCAACTCGTCTCAACACCTCAAATCGACCTATAAACCTTGGGCTCAACTTGCCCTTTTTCCTGAACCTCATGATTCCCTTCATCGCACGAGACTTTCAAAAGAACTTTCTTGCCCACCATAAATGATAAATCACACGCCTTTTGATCCGCGTAACTCTTTTGTCCGGACGATGCCGTGCGAAGTCGCTCCTGAATCAACTTTATCTTTTCCAAGGCATCTTTCACCAAAGCAGTACCATATGACTTAGCCTCGCTGGGATCAAATGGGCGAACGACATCGCCGACCATATAAAGCCTCAAATGGAGCCATCTCGATGCTGGACTAATAGCTGTTGTTGTAAACAAACTCAGCCAAAGGCAATAATTGATCCCACTGCCCTCTGAAGTCAACCACACATGCTCTAAGCATATCCTCCAAGATTTGAACCATCCGCTCTCACTGCTCGTCGGTCTGCGGGCGAAAGGCAGTGCTGAGCTCTACCCGGGTCCCCAACTCACTCTGTACTGCCCTCCAAAAATGCAAAGTAAAATGAAGGCCTCTATCTTATATAATGGAAACATGCACACCATGCAATCGAACAATCTGCTAAATATAAATCTGGGCTAATCTCTCTAAAGAATACGTGGTCACAATCGGAATGAAGTGTGCCGACTTGGTCAACTTGTCAACAATGGTCCAAACTGCATCAAACTTTGTCAAGGTCCATGGCAACCCAACTACGAAGTCCATAATAATGCACTCCCATTTCCACTCAGGTATAACCATCTGCTGGAGTAGGCCGCCTAGCCTCTGATGCTCATACTTAACCTGCTGGCAAATTAGGCACCTCGCTACATACTGAACTATGTCCTTCTTCATACGCCGACACCAATAATGCTGTCTTAGGACGCGATACATCTTCGTAGCACCTAGATGAATAAAATACCGAGAATTGTGTGCCTTCTCTAGAATATTTTCCCTCAATCCATCAACATTAGGAACCATAGGCGACCCTGGAGTCGCAGAAAACCATCCTCACCGACAGTAACCTCCTTGGCACCACCCTATAGTACCGTCTCTCTGAGAACCAACAAGTGTGGGACATCGTACCGACGAGCCTTAATCTGATCAAATAGTGAAGACTTGGTGACGACGCAAGCAAGAACTCGGCTGGGCTCTAAAATATCCAACCTCACAAGTCTGTTAGCCAAGGATTGATGTCCAAAGCTAGTGGCCTCTCCTTTGTAGAAATAAATGCGAATCTACCCACACTTTCCACCTTTCTGCTCAAAGCATCCGCAACTGCATTCTCCTTGCCGTTGCAGATGGTAATATCATAATCTTTTAGTAACTCAAGCCACCAGCTGATGTGCCGGAGAATTTTGGCATATTTTGATACTAATTGCTCAGATTTTGGCTTGTTTTAAATGCAATTTCCCTTTTGTACTTATGTAATTTTAGTATTTTTGCAGTGTATGAGGCGTAAGGACCTAAGAGCATGGAAAAGAGTTCAAAAAGCCACAAAAAGACAAGAAAAGAACCAAAAGGCATCGGATATGTGGATATGTTATCGCAAAACCCACATGCGTGCCGCATATTTCACACCGAGATCGCAGATCAAAACAGACTTCTGGGCAAAGTTTAGAATCAAAAATGCGGTCTCATCTGCAAACATAAAACCTGTTCGCAAGCCGCATATTTCACACCGAGATCGCAGACCAAAACAGAATGCTGGGCAAAGTTTAATGTCAAAAATGCGGTCTCCTCTGCGATCGCATAACTTGTTTGCGAGCCCCAGAAGTAACCACAAACCAAAGATGAAGTCTACTGAAGGAAGAAAATGCGATGCAAGATGCGGTCACATTTCTACAATGCGGACCGCAAACCATGAATGCGGTGAAGGCGAAACTAGGGTTACAATCTGCGATGGCCATGTAAAAAATGGCATATTCAACCTGAAAGGGCAGATTTGTTCGATTTTTGTCCCGATTTTTGGCCCTCTATAAATAGATTTATTAGGGTTTTGTGGGCTCTATCTTGTCTGACTTTGAAGCTACAATACAAGGCATTAATATTCCTTTCTTTTGGAAGCTTTTGGGTCAAGAATCTTTCACTTTGTAAGCTTTATGGCATTTAATATTCTCTTGTTTTTGTATTTTAGTATGAGTAGCTAACTTTAAATACTAAGTTGTGGACCCTAAATGGGTGTTATGTTAATGGGTGTTTAACATTGAGTATATATATAATGATTGGTTGATATTTATTTACTTATGATTCTTCAATTATTGTTGGTGTTTGCAAACATTAACAAGTGCCATTAAATTCTTGCTTTGCTTGGGAAAGTGGGATAAAATTTGGTAGAAGTAAATATCAAAGACTCAAGGCCTTAAACCTTGTTTAATAAAATCGCTTAGGAATAAGTGGGTTTTATTTGGCATAAATTGATTGTTCTTAATTGCAACTCTTTTATATTTGGAAAAATCATAAAGAGGAAATACTATCTAACTATTGAAAAATATTGGGTAGTCACTTAGACATCATTTGCATATCAAAAAGGACCTTCCATTAGAAATATATCATATTAACACCGATAGCATTACACTTCATTAATAGGGACACAACCTTTGTTTCTTTAATCAAACTATTTACATTCTCAACATTTCAATTAGCCTTTACCAAAAACCAAACTCAATTCATACTCTTGTTACGGTTAACTAGATAGAATTACGACTTTAGTCGAGTAACACACTAGTCAAGTAACCTTTTCACACCTATTCCCTGTGGGATTCGACCCCAACCTTGTTGGGTTATTATATTTGACATCGACCGCTTTACACTATTTATTAAAGTGTAATTTGAGCGTATCAAATTTTGGCGCCATTGCCGGGGAGTACGGTTTTGAAATTACTAATTAGTGTGTGCTTTACTGTGTGTCTTATTCTACTCGATCACACTTTGCTTGTTTTGCTTGGTGTTGATAGGAAAACATGTCCGAATATGGTGAAGATGTGGATGTAGAAATGGAAGAAAATCCTTTTGCGGATATCGAGGAATACATTGAGGATACAAATGCTATTGTACCTCCTGCTGTTGGCGCCGTAACTTTCAAGGTGGAACACGGTTTAATGCTTATGCTCAAAGCGGAGGGGTTTTTCAGGAATACCACTGATGATGATCCAACACAACATCTTAGAAACTTCTTGGGTGTGTGTGTAATGCATAAGCAGAATAATGTCTCTGATGATGCCCTAAGGTTGAGATGCTTCAAGTACTCTCTAGCTGGGGACGCAAGGAAATGGCTTCAAAATCTTCCTCCAAACTCCACTCATCCTGGCCCGAACTTGTCCGAGCCTTCTTGTCTGAATGGTTCCCGCAAAGTAAGAAGTCTGAGCTCCGAGATAAAATCTTCTTTTTCAAGCAATTACCGGGAAAACATCTACATGAGGCATGGGATCGTTTCAAATTATATTTGGTGAGGTCTCCCAACCACGGTTTCCCGGATTCTATTTTGTTGGAGAAATTCTACATGGGATTGGATCCGATGAACCAGTCTATAGCCAAGAATGCAGCTGTCGGATCTTTCATGGACAAATCATTCGCAAGGGTTACACAAATACTTGACAAAATGGCAAAGCATAATTTAGCATGGCATTCCGAGGACACCACAGGTGGAATTACATATGGCTCTCCTTCCTTGAGCAACATGATCAAGTAAAATCAAGAGAGAGATCAAGTGATTGCAAGGCTTGCTACAAATTTTAATGTGTTGACAAAGATGTTCACCGAAAGCCAAACGAAGAAGGTAAATGTGATTGAGAATGTGCAACCCATATCGAATGAGGATTTTGAGGAAGAAAATAATGTCAACAACTCTCAAAGAGGGTATCAAAGGCAACAATGCCAAGGTCAAGGACCACAAAATCAATGGAGTCCAAACCCGCAAGGGCAAGGCCACCAACAATGGCGAAATGACCAAGGTGGCTCAAACCAAGGAAATTGGAACAACAACAACAACTTCTCAAACCGGAGTTCAAATCCGTAGGTTCCCCCAAAGGGTCAATATTCAGATCAAGGTTCCTCAAGCAAGTCTAAGTTGGAAAGTATGCTTGAGCGGGTATTGCAAAATCAAGAAAAATCCGATACTTCTATGAGGAACATGACCGAGCTTGTTGGCTCTCATAGCGCATCCATTCAAAAATTTGAGATGCAAATGAGAGACCTCTCTAGGGAAAAAAATCCAAAGCAAAAGGGAACACTCCCTAGTGACACAATTGCAAACCTAAAGGGTAGTGGGAGTGGCCCAATTTCTCATGTCATGGCAATTATTACTAGGAGTGGGAAGGTACTACAAGGAGAGGGTGAACAAGTGGTTGAGGTAGAAGAGTTCGGAAAAGGGGTTGAGGTTGAAGAGCCAAGTGTTGTCGAAATTGAGAAAATTCCAGAAGATGTGCAAGTGCAAGAAGAGAACCGGGATGTGGTAAAGGAAAAGGCAAAAGAGACACCAAACATTCTTCCTCCTATTCCTAGACCTCCTCCTCCTTTTCCTCAAAGACTTGTAAGAAGGGTTGATGATAGCAAACTTGAGAAGTTCTATGACATTCTAAAGCAATTATCGGTAAACATCCCGTTCTTGGAAGCTTTTCAAGAGATGCCAGGTTTTTCCAAATATTTGAAAGATTTGATCACCAAGAAGAGGACCACCAAGAATGAGGTGGTGAACATGACTCACCGGGTTAGTTCCATTATTGCCACAACCACCGTTCAAAAGAAAGAAGACCCGGGAGCCTTTATTATTCCATGCACTATCGGAGCGCGTGATTTTGCAAGGGCCCTTTGTGATAATGGGGCTAGCATTAACTTAATGTCGCTTGCCATTTACAAACAAGCTGGATTAGGAATGCCAAGGCCAACAAGTATGAGATTGCAAAGGGCCGATCGTTCCATCAAGAGACCGGTAGTAATTGTTGATGACGTGATTGTAAAAGTGGGAGAGTTTCATTTACCTGCCGATTTTGTAATCCTTGATTGTGCGGTTGACAAAGAGATCCCTATCATCTTGGGGAGACCATTCCTAGCCACGGGAAGAGCACTCATGGATTCGGAACGGAATGAAATCAAATTCCGTGTGAATGATGAAGAGGTCACATTCCAAGCAAGTAAAGGTATGAAACTACCACATGAGTATGAAAGCATTTCGGTGATTGATATTGTTGATGGGGTGGAAGATGCGGTTGAAATGCAAATGGAAGAACAATGCCTCGGTGAAGCATTGGCAGCTATTTTGGTGAACTTTGATGGTGAGGATATGGAGGGTTATATGGAGTCGATAAATGCACTAGAGGGGCATGGTTCTTACACTTATGCTCCGTCAAAGCTCTCCCTCGACTTGGAGAATAGAGCCACACCTCCTGCAAAGCCATCTATTATTGAGCCACCACAACTAGAGCTCAAACCACTTCCTCCGCACTTGAGGTATAAATTTCTTGGCTCAAATGATACTTTACCGGTAATCGTTTCTTCTTTGTTGAATGATGTGCAGGTGGAACGATTGTTGAAAGTCTTGAAGGAGCATAGGTAAGCCATTGGATGGACAATTGCGGACATTCGTGGGATCCCCGGGGGAATTTGCAAGCATAAAATCCAATTGAAAAGTGAGACCAAACCGAGTGTGGAACATCACAAACGGTTCAACCCGTCAATGCAAAAGGTGGTAAAGAAAGAAATCATCAAATGGTTGGATGCTGGGGTAATCTACCCCATTGCCGATAGTTCCTGGGTGAGCCCGGTGCAATGTGTGCCGAAAAAGGGAGGCATGACCGTAATTAAAAATGAAAAAAATGAGCTCATCCCAACAAGAACTGTCACCGGCTGGAGGGTGTGTATGGATTATCAGAAACTCAACAGTGCCACATGCAAGGACTATTTCCCTATGCCTTTTATTGATCAAATGCTTGATCGGCTAGCGGGTAGTTCATTCTATTGTTTCCTTGATTGATATTACGGCTACAATCAAATCAACATAGCATTGGAGGATCAAGAGAAGACGACATTCACTTGCCCCTATGGAACATTTGCTTTTAGCCAGATGCCATTCGGTTTATGCAACGCTCCGACTACTTTTCAAAGATGCATGAAGTCGGTTTTCTCCGACATGGTAGAGGATTTTCTAGAAGTATTCATGGACGACTTCTCGATGGTAGGTGAGTCTTTTGAGCATTATCTTAACAATCTTAGACAAGTGCTCAAGAGATGTGAAGAGACCAACTTTGTGCTCAATTAGGAGAAATGTCACGTCATGGTGGATGAAGGCATCATGTTGGGGCATAAAATTTCAAAGCATGGCATAGAGGTTGACCGGACAAAGATAGAGATTATTTCTAAGCTTCCTCCACCCACTTCCGTTAAGGGTGTTCGAAGTTTCTTAGGGCATGCCGGGTTCTATAGGCGCTTCATACAGGATTTCTACAAGATTGCAAATCCTATGTGCAAACTCCTTGAGAAGGATGCCAAATTTGTGTTTGATGAGAAATGACTCAAAGCCTTTCAGGAGTTTAAGCAAAGGCTCACCACGACACCTATTATTGTCACACCCAATTGGTCTTTTCCTTTCGAACTCATGCGTAACTCCAGTGGTGTAGCCATTGGGGCAATGCTTGGCCAACGTCACAACAAGGTTCTTCACTTGGTCTACTATGCAAGTAAAACACTCAATGGGGCACAAATTAATTACACGGTGACTGAGCAAGAACTTCTTTCCATTGTCTATGCCTTTGAGAAGTTCCAGGCTTATTTTTTGGGATCCAAGGTGATAGTGTACACAGATCATGCGCCTCTTTGCTATCTCATGGAAAAGAAGGATGCAAAGCCTCGGTTGATTCGATGGGTCTTGTTGTTGCAAGAGTTTGACTTCGAAGTCAAGGATCGCAAGGGAACTCAAAATCAAGTGGTGGATCATTTGTCAATGGTTGAAGAAGCAAGGAGACCAGAGGGAGATCTTGAAATCTATGATGCATTCCCGGATGAACACATATTGGCACTATCTAGCACTTTTGCTCCTTGGTATGCCGATATTGCTAACTATTTAGTTAGTGACCTTATCCCGGACGGATTGGAATCCTATCAAAAGAAGAAATTTTTTGAGAGACTACCGGCAATACTATTGGGAGGAGCCATTCTTGTTCCGCGTTTGTGCTGAAAATATTATCAGAAGGTGTGTTCCAGAAGAAGAAAATATGCCAATTCTAAAGGCATGCCACGACTCACCGGTTGGGGGTCATCATGGAGGAAATTGAACGGCAGCTAAGGTTCTTGAATGTGGTTACTGTTGGCCTTCAATCTATCATGATGCCAATCAAATGGTCAAGGATTGTGACCAATGTCAAAGACAAGGTTCAATCTCCAAGAGGCATGAAATGCCAATGCACTTTGTAATGGAGATAGAGATCTTCGACGTTGGGGGAATTGATTTCATGGGTCCCTTTGTAAGCTCTTGCGGGATGAAATATATTTTGGTGGCTGTGGATTACATGTTCAAATGGGTTGAAGCGATCGCCTTACCAAACAACGAGGCAAGGAGTGTGACCACATTCCTGAAGAAAAACATCTTAACTCGGTTTGGCACTCCTAGAGCCATTCTTAGTGATGGTGGGTCTCATTTCTGTAACAAGGCTTTCAAGGTTCTGCTTGAGAAATATGGTGTCAAGCACAAAGTAGCCACACCTTATCATCCGCAATCAAGTGGACAAGTTAAGGTTTCCAACCAGGAGATCAAGAGCATTCTAGCAAAGACTGTTAATGCAAACAGGACCGACTGGTCAAGGAAGCTAGATGACGCATTGTGGGCGTAACGCACGGCGTACAAGACTCCTATTGGTACTTCTCCTTATCGGTTAGTCTTCGGAAAAGCTTTTCATTTGCCCGTGGAATTGGAGCACAAGGCTATGTGGGCATTAAAAAGGTTAAATTTGGACTGGGCTGAAGCTGCAACTTTGAGGTTAATACAACTCAATGAAATGGAGGAATTCCGTTTCCATGCTTATGACAGTGCAGCTGTGTAAAGAGAAAGGATGAAGTTCGTCCATGACAAGAAGATCTTGAAAATAGAGTTCAAGTCGGGTGACTTGGTATTGCTCTTTAACTCAAGGCTCAAATTGTTTCCGGGCAAGCTCAAATCAAAACGGTCCGGTGCATTCAAATTGGTCGATGTCTCTCCTTTTGGAGCTGTGGAACTAGCATCGGAAGATGGGCTCCGAACTTTCAAAGTAAATGGCCAACGAATCAAACACTACTTGGGCACAGATGGCGAAAAATATTTGGTGGAGCAGCTGGCTCTCAAAGATGGTCCGTGCCCAACCATTGAGTGACTTCAAAGGAACCCCAACTTCGTCGTGCCGCGACGTTAAATCAAGCGCTTCCTTGGAGGCAACCCATGTGTGGTAACACTTTTTCTTTGTTCTTTAATTTTTTAATTTTTGATAGATAGATTTACTTGAGCAATTTAAAGAGTGTGCTAGAGTGCAGGGGAATCAAAAGACCACAACACTGGGAAGGAATGCATAAAAAAAGGGAAGAAAAACCATTGCGTGAAGTTTGCTGCAAATATGCGGTCGCATTTTCACTATGAGGTCGCATTTTCACTATGCGGACCGCATTTCGATCGCAAACTAAAATCGTTGATCAAAATGCGACAAGGTAATGCACTTTGCGGACCGCATTCCAATTATGCCATCGCATTGTGCTTCGCATTGTTACCCCTTTAGCAGAACCCACCGCATAACACGTATGCGGTCGCATAGTGTGTTATGCGGTGACTTTCCCATCGCAAAAGTGCCAGGTACGTCGTCGTATTCCCTCATATTTCACTCCTTCAAAAAGACGCAAAACAAAACAAAAAAAATGAAAAACGAACAGAAAAAAACAAGAAAAAAAAGGGAATGAACATAAAAGAGAGGCAAGCAGAGACCGAATCATACCAAGGACGAATACCCATTAATAATCTCCATACTTCTCGTACTCTTCTTCATTGGTATGTGTCCCGATCTCTTCAAGTTCACTTCTATCTTTTCTGTGGTCTTCTTTATTTTTGTTTTGCATTTTTGATTGTATTGTTTGCCGTAGATTGCTTGTACATATCGTGGTTGTTTTTGGGGTGCTGGGTAGAGAGACATAGGACAGCCATTGTTAAGGGATGAACTGAATCGTGAGAACGAAAGCATTTGCGGCCCACAAAATTAGAATGCGGTCCGCATTTTCGCCGCAAAACTAAACCCTAGTCTCCTGAAGATGATGACGAAATGTGGTGACATTTGCGATTGCATAGTTGATATGTGGATCGCAAAGTCACCACAAACTGAAACAGACCATCCAGTTAAAACCTTGCTATCTGCGGTTGTTTTGCGATCGCATTTCCCACTTTGCCGTGGAGTTTGCAATAGCATTTTGTTATTTTGTTTTGTGTGTGCGCAAGTCAATTCTGTGATGGTTATGCGGTTCGCATAGCGGTTATTCGATCGCATAACCCATCACAGACTGAGGTCCAGTACTGCACAATCAAGATTGCGACAAGTTTGCGGTCCGCATAGTGGTTATGCGACCGCAAAACATGTCGCATTTTTTTACTTTTTCTTTGAATTCTTCTGTTTTCTTTTCACTGTTTCTTACAATGTCAATCACATTTCACCTTTGTACAGATATGGCTCCCCAAAAGCATGCAGCTCAGAAAAGGCCATCTTCCGGTCGGCACACATCGCAGGAAAAACGATTACGAACGGAATCCAATGTGCCATGCCCCTCCCAGTCTGATAAGGAGGAACTCTTGCCCTCAGTCCATCTACAGGCCGAGGCAAGAAGGAAACACAGAGATGACTTTCACCTCCGATTTGGGGTTGAAGGATCCAGGGAACTGTATAGAAAAGGACTCACCAAACGGAAAATCTTGGGTGAGAAGCAATTGAGCTTGAATGGGCTACAAGAACAGTACCCCCCCACATCATAGAGAATATAAAAGCAAGAAAACGGAAGTTCTTTACCGAGGCCCCTACTGAGAATAATGAGTCCCTGATCCATGAATTATATGCATCTTATGGAGCCTCCAGGACTGCGCACCACAAACGCAATAAAAATTTTACTGGCACCCTACTTGTTTTGGGGAAGAGTGTGCTCTGCAACAGTGATGTGGTTAATGAGTTATATTTCCCCAGCTGGAGAACAGGCACAGCTGAGTACGATGCCAAGTATGCAAATAGGGAGAATGAGCGTGGGTGGATTGCGTCGGTGATAGAAAAGGGTACCCTTGCTTGGATCAACCTTGGGCATAAGATATACGAAGAGGATCTCACAAGGGAGGGTCGATTCTGGCTTAGCTTTGTTACCTCTCGCTTGATACTGTCCCGTAACGAGACTGACATAGGCATTGAGAAGGCTCTCCTCAGTGCATGTATCATGTCGGGCATCAAGATTGATGTGGAACTCTGATCTTCCAAGAGATCGGGATCCGGGCAAAGCAGCGTGCTACCTCGCTTCCATTTCCTTGCTTGATCACAACCCCCTGTAAAGCTGTGAAGGTTCCTCTCATGCAACAGTCTGACAAGACCGGGAAGGAGACAAGGGACATAGACATCACGCGTATTAGTGATGTTGTTGCCCCACCAGAGATTCCAATTCAGGATCCCGACTCACAGACTCCTGCAACTCCTCAGGTTCTAGTTGCATCCACTTCTGCTTCGGAGCTTGCCTCTCCGTCCACCACTGCTCAGCCTTCTTCTTCACTGCCATCCCTCTCGATGCTTGGTCTCATTGCCCAGCATGCCAATGCCAAGGTAGACCAGCTCTTGAAGACCTTGCCCAACCTCATCAACCAAGCCCTGACTCCTATACAATTTTTAGTGACAGCTCTCCAGCAACAACAAACAATGTATAGGGATCACTTGCACCAGCTTGAGTTAAGGGTTGAGAAGATAGAGCGCGGTGAGGTTAGGGGTTTGCCTCAGCTACGGGAGGAGGTTGCTTCTATGAAGACCGAGCTCCACAAGATGCAAAATTTGGAGTTCGATCTATCATCCCTCCTGCCCAAGGATGGTGAGCAGGGAGCAGACACAACTGCACCAGACTTGGGCCTTGATTTCACGACTCCGATGGCAGACATTGCACTCAGACTGCCGCAAATTCCCAACCTCCAGCTCCTGTACGAATTGATATTCATGACGAGGAGACTTCCGGACATTCTTCAGAGTCCGAGGGTGAGGAGGCAGACGACGGGGAAGATGAGGGGGATTCATGGTCCTTGGAGGATGATGGCCCTCAGGAGAAGGGCAAGTAGATTGCTGCTCCTACTGTGGAGGATGAGGAGCAAGCAGACATTCAGAGGGCGATAAAACACTCTCTAGCAGATTTGGCTGCCCCTGCGGACCCATCGGCCACTCCGCCATCAGGGGGCGAGGCTAGCAGCTCACAAGCCCCAGCTCAAGTTCCCGACCAGTCAGAGATCCCTCCTCCATCAGTGGATGTCACTCCTCAGGCCGAGCTCTCATCGGTCCCAGCTTCAGCATTAGAGTGTCAGCCGGCTACCGACTCCCATAGCGCTTAGTGCGCCCCAGGGAGCCCCTTCAACTCTACTCTATGTTCATATGCATTGGGGACAATGCATGCTTTTAGTTGGGAGTGGTAGTCTTGTCTGTACTTTTGCGACATTAGCAACTATTGTACATATTCATACGTATATGTTATAAACATACTTATGTACTCATGTGTATTTTATTCGTGATTTTGTATATATTAGTGCTTTGTGATTTCCGTACATAAGTTTTCTTTAAAAACTAGTAGATAGTTGTCCATCTTTAGTAATTAGCAATGAATTCCCCTTGTTTTTTCTTTGCCGGGTTCTTTTCCAAGGCTAGAACCAGGATAGTAGAATGAAACATGTTGACCGGGCTGGTGCAGTTGTCTAGTCTCAAGCATGTGTGTCTGCACAGAGCCTATACCTTTTCAAAAAAAAATAACAAAAAGAAAATAAAGAGATCAACTGTGTGAACTTGAGGCTCACTCTGTGACTCTACATCTACCTAGAGTTATGCATGTATATATGATGAAAGCTTTGAGTTGCCAAATGTTGACTCGAGGGCTTTAAACTATGTGAACCAAATAGTTCGTGTGCCATGTGTGTGAGTTCTTTGTGTAGATAATTCTTGTGTTTGCTTCTGCCATCTAGAACTTGCCCGGTTGATTTTTCGATACTTATAATAATTACACATGGTTGGACGGATGATCTTAGGCATTCTTTGTTTTATTTGTGAAACCACTTTAGCCTTTCAAACCTACCATTGCATAAATAATATCACTAGTTCCCTATTCGAGCCTTTAACCTTTTATTTGGCGACCTCACTACAAACCTTTCCCTTGTGTAAAATAATTACCTCTTTTGAACCCGTTCCTCCTTGAACATTGAGAATAGGCTAAACGCCTAAGTTTGGGGTGTGGTGTCAAAGTGGAAATGGGTAAGGTTGTACATTGAGTATAGGAACATATACCTCAAAGTGTTCATATGAAATTATTCAAGCTCCAAAACAATTAAAAAAAAAGAAAAAAAATATATATATACATAATTATGGAGCCTTGAAGAAAATTAGAGAGGTATTTAAGGTGGTTCCATATTGGGAACTAGATGCCAATGTGGCTATGGGGTTTGAAAAGAAACAAAGTGCAAAAAGAAAAGAAAACGTGATTAGTATTCAAGGAGGGTGTAGTCACTTATATCTAAATGCTTATCCGACCCTTCCCTAAACCTACATTACAAGCCTAAAAAGTCCTTATGGGATCTCCAACCAAGCATTCTTAGAATTAAGCGAAGAATTAAAATAAGGGCAAGCCTATAGTATGGTATGTTGTAACACTTGAAACTCTTTTATGAGAGTGAGTGTATTTGTGAATTCGTCCCTTTTTGTTGTCATTGTAAATATTTTGATTTTGGGACTTTCTTTCTAGTGAGGGCACATGAACTGTGAGGTTGAACAAAAGTTGAGTTTTTGAGTCAAACACAAGTGCACTCAGCTGAGGGTAGCATTTTGTCACGTTGTCTGAGGCTCAAAGTTCACAAGTTGATTAGTTTTCCTTGTATATATCGATGGTTCAGGAAGGGTAAAACACTCGAAGATGCATGCTTGAAATACTAACAACAAATATGGTCCATGGTCACTATTGTTTCATGTCTCGTAGATGAAGTATAGAATAGGATAGTGTCATCTTAGTTGCTTGAGGACAAGCAAGAGTTTAAGTTGGGGGTGTTGATGTGCCGGAGAATTTCGGCACATTTTGATACTAATTGCTTAGATTTTAGCTTGTTTTAAATGTAATTTCACTTTTGTACTTATGTAATTTTAGTATTTTTGCAGTGTATGACGCGTAAGGACCTAAGAGCATGGAAAAGAGTTCAAAAAGCCACAAAAGACAAGAAAAGAGAAAAAAGGCATCGCAAATGTGGATATGCTATCGCAAAACCTACATGCGAGCCGCATATTTCACATTGAGATCGCTGATCAAAACAGACTTCTGGGCAAAGTTCAGAATCAAAAATGTGGTCTCATCTGCGATCGCATAACCTATTTGCAACTCTCATATTTCACACTGAGATCGCAGACCAAAACAGAATGCTGGGGCAAAAATGCAGTCTCATCTGCGATCGCATAACTTTTTTGCGAGCCACTGAAGTAACCGCAAACCAAAGATGAAGTCTACTGAAGGAAGAAAATGCGATGCAAGACGCGGTCGCATTTCTACAATGCGGACCGCAAACCATAAATGTGGTGAAGGTTGATATTTATTTACTTCTCATTCTTCATTTATTGTTGGTGGTTACAAATATTAACAAGTGCCATTATATTCTTGCTTTGCTTGGGAAAGTGGGGTAAAATTTGGTAGAAGTAAATATCAAAGACTCAAGGCTTTAAACCTTGTTTAATAAAATCGCTTAGGATTAAGTGGGTTTTATTTGGCATAAATTGATTGTTCTTAATTGCAACTCTTTTATACTTGAAAAAATCATATAGAGGAAATACTACCTAACTATTGGAAAATATTAGGTAGTCACTTAGACATCATTTGCATATCAAAAAGGACCTTCCATTAGAAATATATCATATTAACACCGATAGCATTACACTTCATTAATGGGGACACAAACTTGGTTTCTTTAATCAAATTATTTACATTCTCAACATTTCAATAAGCCTTTACCTACCAAACTCAATTCATACTCTTGTTACGGTTAACTGGATAGAATTACGACTTTAGTCGAGTAACACACTAGTCAAGTAACATTTTCACACCTATTCCCTGTGGGATTCGACCCTAACCTTGTTGGGTTATTATATTTGACATCGACCGCTTTACACTATTTATTAAAGTGTAATTTGAGCGTATCACCTGCCCTACCTCAAATTGAGATCCCTCTGCTTGAAAAAATGTTGCAAGCTAAGATGATTGGTGTACACCTCACAGGACACTCCATAAAGATATTTCCTCCAGATCTTAATAGCATGAACTATCACGGGCAACTCCAAATCATGTACGAGGTAATTCTTCTTGTGGGGCATCAGCTGACGTGAAGCATATGTAATAACTCGCTTCTTGCACCAATACACATCCCAAACCAACGCGTGAAGTGTCTCAATACACAATATACATCCCCGAATTGGAAGGCAACACCGTCACTGATGCTGAAGTCAATGCAGTCTTGAGCTTCTGAAATCTTGCCTCGCAATCATCGGTCCATAGGAATGGAGCACCCTTCTGGGTCAATTTGGTCAAAGGTGCTGTAATAGATGATAGGCCCTCCACAAACCGACGATAATAACCTGCTAACCCCAAGAAGCTCCTGATCGTGGTCGCTGTAGTAGGACGAGGCTAGCTCTGAACTGCATCGATCTTCTTGGGATCTACCTTAATACCCTCGCCTGATACAACATGCCCCAAGAATGCCAAATAATCTAACCAAAACTCACACTTGTGGAACTTAGCATATAGCTTACGTTCACACAAGGTCTGAAGCACCGCTCACAAATACTACTTGTGCTCCTCCAAACTACGCCGAGTAGATCAAAATTTCATCAATAAAGATAATGAAAAGCGAATCAATATACGGCTTGAACACCTAGTTCATCAAATTCATAAACGTCGTCGGGGTGATAGTCAAACCAAAGGAGATCACTAGAAACTCATAGTGGGCATATCTAGTCTGCAAAGCCGCCTTCAGAACATCCGAATCACGAATCTTCAACTGATGGTACCCCGATCTCAAGTCGAACTAAGAGAAATCCCTAGCACCCTGCAACTAGCCAAACAAATCATCAATATGCAGCAACGGGTATTTGTTCTTAATGGTAAATTTGTTCAATTGGCAGTAATCAATGTACATCCGCATAGTCCCATCTTTCTTTTTCACGAATAACACCGGTACACCCCAAGGAGACACACTCGTGAACCCCTTTGCTAGCAACTCCTCAAGCTGCTCTTTCAACTCTGTCCAATAGATTTCTTGATGTCCGAGTTAATTTATTGCATGAAACAACTAGTAGTATGGGTCTAGCTTATTGATACGTCCGAGAAAAATCTATTTGAATCCATTTAATTTTTTCAACCGACAAACCTGTGCTCGAAAATCAAAATATTTTGAGCACGGGCTTCTATGGTCTAAGTGTGTTTTTGTCTTTACTACGAATTATTTTCCTTGGTTAACAATAATTGTAGTTTTTCTAATATTTGCGGGTTCCTTAATTTTCTTTCTTCCCCATAAAGGAAATAGGGTAATTAGGTGGTATACCATATGTATATGTATTTCAGAACTCCAACTAACGATTTATGCATTTTCTTATCATCTCCAATCGGATGATCCATTAATCCAACTAGTGGAGGATTATAAATGGATCAATTTTTTTGATTTTCATTGGAGATTAGGAATAGATGGACGTTCTATAGGGCCCATTTATTAATAGGATTTATCACTACTTTAGCTACATTAGCGGCTTGGCCAGTTACTCGAGATTCTTGATTATTCCATTTTCTCATGTTAGCGATGTACAGTGGTCAAATTGGATCATTTTCATCTCGGGACCTTTTAGTTTTTTTCATCGTGTGGGACTTAGAATTAATTCCTATTTATCTACTTTTATGCATGTGGGAAGGAAAGAAACATCTGTACTCAGCTACAAAATTTATTTTGTACACGGCACGGGGTTCTGTTTATCTCTTAGTGGGAGTTTTTATTTTTAGCTAAATAGAAATTTTATTAATAGAAGCATAATCCAAAAGTGGAGGGGGACATAAACCTTACCTCCAATAAAAGAGTAAATGTACACTTAGTCATCCTAATGTGATAACTAAATATACCTACAATGTGGTAAGGGGTTAGACCTATGATGATGTTGCGCTTGTCTATTTTATAGTGATAGACAATCGCATATACAAAAATAAAATGAGGTTATTCTTGGTCAGCTATACAAAAAAGTACATATATTCCTGCTTCTATTATGTGATTTGGGGAAGTGATCCCTTGTATGTGCATCTGAAATCTATCTGTGACTTCTAGAGTTCTCAAGAGTGTGTCAAAAAAGTACGAGCAATCTTCAATTTTTCTTTGACCTTGTATGTAAGGAAAGCCAAGTTGAAGATGGCAATCTGAGTCCACCATGTAGTAGGATGGTGGTGTTGTTTGTGATGTTGAGTGGGCAGTGTTCTAGTTGCTGCTGTAGGTTCTGGATTTAGGATGATGGCATATTTGCTGAGTCTGCTGCTGTTACTGCTGTTGGCCTTGGGGGAGGCCAATTTGAGGGTTGTTATCTGAGGCTGCCTTGTAGTTGGATGGCAGTGTTGTTTGTATTGTTGAGTTTGCAGCAATTTGGTTGTTGCTGTTGCATCTGAATGTGAGAGGGAATCCTGTGTGATAGTGTTGCTGCTGTTGAGTGTATGCTTGCATCTTGTGTCTTCTTTTAGGTTGTCTAGTTGTCTTGCTGCTTCTGTTGGGGGTGTTGTCTCCTTTCGATTTCTATGGTTCTGTTGAATACTACTGTTGTGTTGCTGCATGTGGTATAGTCTCCAGTGATGTATTTTGAAAATAGAAGTCCATGATGATTGTTGTAGTTGCAGCAGATTGAGCACCAAGGGTGCTAATGCCACACCTTGCAACTGCAGCAATGATCGGGACCATTTCAAACTATTTACTGTGGTGTAAAAGATGTTGTGTTGCTTATGTTGTTTGTCTGTTGAGTGGGCATTTAGGTCATATGGTTGCTGCTGGATTAATGATTGCTTGCTCATGCTGCTGTTCTAGGGTGGCTATAAGTTGACTGGGTTCCAGTGATGTATGGTGGTAGGAAAGGTCCCTGATGTTTGTTGTAAGTGCAAGAGATTGAGCACTGAAAGTGGTAATACTACACCTTGCAGTTGCAACAATAATCTGGACTTTATCCAGCTATCTACATTATTTTGAGAGTTGTTGTGTTCAATGGGAGCTTGATCCTGATGGTGTTGGTGTAGGTTTGGAGGTTGTCTTGACTGCTGCACTTAAGAAGTGAAGTTGTTGTGGCAGTTGTTTTGCTGAAGTGAGCATCTAAGTTCTTTTGATTTGGCAGAGTCTTGTTTGAGAATGTCAGATTCACCATTGGAATTGAGCTTTTGGTGTAATTGTAAAGAGTGATTGTACAATGCTTCCACACTAATGAACTAATCCCAGGAGTCATCATGGTGTATAGAGAACTGAACTTGTTGGTGCTTCCTTATGTGGTTGTTGTATATTTGTAGGAGTTTCTTCTTCTCCTGCTGTGCTCGTGCTGTGGCATGAAGTTGAGTATAGCTGGAGTTTAGTGAGTGACTGCTTGTGTGGTATGTCTCTTGTATGGTGTTGTTCCATCGTAGACCATATGTCAGCAATTGATAAGGAAGTCTGAAGTCTTTGCTGTAGTTGTTGTTGCTGCATTAGCAGTGTTGGCAATGTTGTGCTCCAGCTCTTCATTTCTGCAGACCACAAAAACCAGTTATATGGGCTTCCAACTGAATTGTGGATTTGGTTGTGCAGGTGTTTCCTGCAGAGGATAGCAGCATGTTAGTGTAAAGCCATGGTTTTAGTCCTCCCTATTCTCCCATGGGGTTTTTGCTGATGCCATGTCTTGCTTTGATCAAATAGTGTGCCTGGTGGTAAGTAGTAGGGTGAACATATGTTGTGTTCTTGAACTGATACTTGGCAAGTGACTGATAGTGTGGTGTGTCACTTATGTGATGTTGTTCCATGCTAGTCCATTTTCCAGGGGTTGTTATAGATATCTCAAGGAATTGCTGCAGTAGTACTTGGTACTGCATTTTTAGTGATAAACTCCAGATTTTCGTACCTGCATGCAATAACAACCAAGTTAGTTGATGTGGTTGATCTGTAAGGTTAACTGCTCCTGTGTTTCCTGCAAGAAAAAAAGAATAGTTGGTGTAGAGACACTGCTCCATTCTTTCTTCACCACTGCTGCTTTGCTTTTCCCCAGGTTTATTTTTCCTTTGGCAGTGTTACTGCCCGTTGTTTCCTGCCACTCTTACTCTTACGTATGGACATTGACTCTTATCATTGTTGATCAGTCTTCTACCTTGTACATCCAAATCATCAAAACAGTAGCATTCCATAGGTCCAAAGTCCAGAGCATAGTTTGGCAGACGGTCTGCCAATTTGTTGCCTTCTCTGAGTGTGCGTGTTATTGTTATATTGCATCTTGTCATCAATTCTTTGATCTCCGCAACTGTTTCATTAATAGACCATGGCATTCTCTATTCTCCCTTTATACTTTTGAATAGCATCATTGAGTTAGTGTGGAGGTCTATGAGGAGGTGGTCATTGTGAACATATAATCTCAAGGCCTCTAGCATCGCCTGTGCCTCAGCTTCTGTGTTTGTACCTTCTTGGATTTCCTTACTGCATGCATATATGACATCACCATTCTCATATCTCAATATGAATCCAATGGAACTTTTTCCTAGATTATCTCTAGAGGCTCCATCTGTTGTTAATTTTTATCCACCCTTGATTGGGTAGTTCCCAAATCACCTTTGTGTATTTCAGAGTAGGAATATATTGTTCCATCATAGTGATTATATCTGGCCATTTATGAGGGATGTTGTGTAAACCTGGCTTTCTAATTTGATGAGTAGCTGAAGTTTAGAGGTGATCTGGTAGATTACTCTACTGATAGTGACTGCATCTCCATGTTTGTAACTGTTTCTTCTCTTCCACAGCTCCCATATAATCACTGAAGGTAAGGCCTGCATTATTGGTTTCAGTCGATTTACAACATCTGCATTCCAGCATTTGGTCATTGCTTGGTGCAGTGTGATTCCCTCCATGCCAATTCCTGTATTACCAAGAAAGTACCCCCACACTTGGTTTGCAGCATATGATGAGAAGAAAAGATGCTGCCTTGTTTCTTCTTGTGGCTCTGCATAGCACCAGCATTTAGAAGCCATGTGATATCCCAATTTTTGAAGAAGTCATCAAGTGGTATTTTGTTTCTCCATACTTTCTACATGAAAAAAGCAATCTTGAAAGGCAATCCTTTCACCCAAATGTTCCTGTAAGCATTGGAAGGATGCTGCTTCTTTCTCAAATATTCCCAAGCTGATTTGACAGAAAATTCACCACTGGTTTCTAACATCCATACATGTTTATCAAGCACATCTGCCATAGCTGGTGGTTTGATGTTCTGCAGTATGTGTGCAACAAGCTCATTTGGCAATGTTTCTCTGATCTTCTCCTTCACCCAGTAGCCTTCATATACTACATCCTGTATGTTTTGTATGGTTTCATCACATACAAAATCAGGTGGAGTAACAAAGTATAATGCTCCCAGTTCAGTCCAGTTTTCAAACCAGAATAAAGAAGATCCCATCTTAGGTTGCCAGAAGATTTGGTGCTCTATAATGTTTCTGCATTCAACCATTTTCCTTCATATATGAGATCCACCTCTCCAAGGGACAATTATAGGATTGAGCTTTTTACAGTTCTTCTGACTCATGAATGAGCTCCACAGACTTGGTTTTGTCCTGAAATTCCACCATAACTTACAAAACAATGCTGTAGACATGTCAGGTAGAGACCTGAATCCTACACCTCCTTCCTCACATGGTAAGCAGAAGGTGTTCCATGAGGCCCAGTGTCTGCTTGGGTTTCCAACAGAATTGCACCAGAAGAATTGAGCAATTATCTTATGTAGCTTGTTGATTACACATGCATGGGGGTTTACTGCAGAAAGGAGGTGTATTGGCATGCTATGTAACACGTGTTATAAGCACTGCCCTTCCCCCTACATACAGTAGTTTTCCTTTCCATGCTTGAAGCTTGTCCTTCACCTTTTGTATGAGGCGTTGATAGTAGCTCATCTTTCTTCTCTGGTATATGACATCCTAGGTAAGTAAAAGGGAATTCTTGTCTCTGGATACCTGTGATCCTTTGCACTTGTTGACTACATGTGCAGAAATAGAATGATGCAAGTACACAATAGATTTGCTCTTGTTTATCAATTGACCAGAAGCACTTTCATATGCAGTCAATACCTCCATTATCAGCCGCAGCGAAGTAGCATCTGAAGAAGAGAAGATGATAGTATCATCAGCATATGCTAAATGGTTTATCTTGGGACTCCATTTAGGCAGTCCAAATCCGCAAAAATACAGATTGTAGTGTAGAGCATTAAGTCCTCAAGACATATCCTCTGCTGCTAGTTTAAACAGGGCAGGTGACAAAGGGTCACCTTGCTTGACTCCCCTTTTGGATTTAAAGAAACCATGTGGCTCTCCATTGATCAGTACAGAGTACCAATTGTTTGCTAAAATCCCATGTATCAAGCCAATAAATCTGTCTTCAAATCCCATCTTCCTCAGAACCTTTGTTAAGAAGAGCCATGACAATCTATCATATGCTTTTGTCATATCCAGTTTGAGTACCACATTTGGACCTGCTTTAGTTCTCAAACGGATGTCTGTTATAATTTCTTGAGTTAACAGCACATTTTCCACTATAATTCTGCCTTTTACAAACCAGCTTGTTCATCATAGATTAGCTTTGGTTAGGTATTTACCATTCTGTCATGGATCACTCTGGAGAAGAATTTATTGCTGAAGTTACGGAGACTAATTGGTCTCATATCTTAAAAGGTCAGTACCTCCTTCATTTTTGGAAATAGCACAAGGTTTGTGTGTGTTATGCACTTGGGGAAAGTATGTCCATCGAAGATTGCTTTTACCATATCAACTATGTCATTCTCAATTATGTCCCATCATGATTGGTAGACACACCCAGTGAAACCATCAGGTCCACCAGCACTTTCTGCATTAAGCCCAAACATTGCTTGCTTGATTTCCTCCTCTGTTGGTTGCTGCATTAATAGGGTGTTATCTGTGCTTTCCACCAATGTAGGAACATGCTCTAGGATTCTAAATGTTGTAGGGATGGTTTCTTCATGGAACTGTGCTTTGAAGTAGTTAACTGCTTCCTCTGCTATTTCTTCACTATCTTCCAACCATGTACCCTGACTGTTCTGTATTCCTTTCAACTGTAACCTCTTCCTTCTGCCATTCACCTATGCGTGAAAGAACTTTGTATTTCTATATCCATCTTTGAACCATGTCATGCCAGCTTTTTGCTTCCAGAATTCCTCCTCTAGGGTCAAATATTTGATCATGTCAGCATGTACCTTTTGGAATCTTGTTATGTTCCGGATAGTAGGATGTAATTCAAATTGTGCTTCATGTACTTTGACCACTTCCTCCAAGCTTGCTATCTTTTGAAAGATGTCTTCGTATGTTGCTCTGCTCCATGTTGATAAGGCTCTTTTCAGCTTCTTCAATTTGTGATTAAATAGAAGGGAAGGATCCCCTGTGAAGTCTGCTTTCCAGTGTTCTTTTACCACATCTTTGAAAGAGTGGTGCTTTATCCAGAAATTGAGGAATCTGAAAGCATTCTTTGTAGGTATAGCATTTTGGTTACAAGTTAGTAGCATGGGGCAGTAATCTGAGCCTATCTTTGGCAAGTGAGTGACTTCCAGTTGTGGCAGCCACTGTTGGAGTACACAGTTTGCTAGGCATCTGTCCAACCTTTTGAATATGCAATCTTCCTCAGCTCTCCCATTTCACCATGTGTATATGCTCCCTTTAGAACCAAGGTCAGAAAGGTTACAAGTATTGATGCAGTGTCTAATGTCTTCAACTTCATTAAGGGATACTGAAAGTCCACCAAATTTTTCTTCCTCATCCCATATCACATTAAACTCTCCTCCTACAAGCCAAGGTAGTGACATATTTCTAGCAAGATTATACAAGCTATCCCACAGCTCAATTCTTTCAATAGCATTACATTTTGCATATACAAAAGTGACAATGAATGAAGATTGTTACTCCATGCTTGTCAGCTGCGGTGTTAGCTGTTGTTCCATGTTAATTTATTATGTCTACTTCATGATCATCATCCACAAAAACCCATATCTTGTTTGATACATTGGCATAGCACTTAGGCATTCCAGTCTTCCTTCTGTATCTCTCCAATTTTTGGCTTTTTGCTTAGGCTCCATAATCCCAATGAACTGAAAGTGGTACTGTCTATGCATATTGATTAGCCTCTCAAAGGCTTTCTTAGTGTTGACTGACCTCACATTCCAAAGGATTCCATTCATGATTGAGTGTGGGATTTAGATAGGATCCTCCTGGTTTGGACCCCTGGCAATGCATTTTGATTGTACTTGAACTGCTTTTTCTTGCCCCTTTTGGCTGATTTCCCTGCATCCATGAACTTTGGTGATATGTCTACTTGTCTTGCCACATTGATGAGGTTTTGCATAGTGGATTCCTCATCAAGATTCCTTCCTGTTTCTGCCGTATGCTTTTCAGTAGCTCCGATGTGCTCTGTCAATTGAGTATTGATGGCTACTTGGATTAGTCCTGTGCTCTTTGTAATGTGACTCATCTGTCCTTTGTTGGCATTGTCCTCCTGTGAATTAGCAGATACCTCCACCTTGTTCTGTATATTCCTGCATTCATCAGGTGGATTGATCATTTTCCCAGTGAGATTTATGCTCTCAATTAGCCTATCTGTAGGTTGGCTATCAGCTTCCTTCTTAACAGCAGGACCCTTAGGCTTTGGCTTTGTAAGAATGTTGGGCAAACTCGCATCCAATGTTGTGATCTCCTTGTTGGTTTTTGTAACATCCTTGTCATTATTCTTGCTTTGAGGATCTTCCATTGTGCCTTGTTGCTTTCCTTGCCATTTACACTTTGTACATTTAGTTCCTCTTCCTCATCAATTGAATCTTCATCACGTCCCATTCCATCTGGTGCTTCTTCTTCTTCTGATCCTTCTTCCACTTGTTCACTCTATAGCTTGCCTTCACTGAGTTGAATTCTCTCAGCCTCATTCACCACTGGTATTATAATGTTAATAGATTGTGAGGGAATCCCTTGGCATGATTGGTTTGTTCGGACATTTTTGACAAATACTCTATTGACCCAATGTCCTGTTGATTCTTTGATTTCAGTAGCTAGTGCTTTGTCCGCATTTACATTTCCCTCTGCTTGCGTCTTAGTAATCTGTAGTGGCTTGCTAGTAACTAGAGTTGAAGTTAACTGTGTTGCCGTTGAGGCATGCATACTTCCTCCTACTGCTTCTTCAAATACAATTAGTTGATTATCTTCATTAGCTCTGCTTTGCTCCATTTCCAGTACTGCAAACTTATTGTTTGTCTAAACTTTCTGAAAAACTGTAGCGTTTGCTGGCTTAGACTCCAACCTCCCTTTAGATTGCTTTGCTGCTTCCTTGTCTTTGGTTTGTGCTCGATTAACTTCTTTCCATTATAAACCAGTGTTGCCAACTACTTTACCGCTTGATAGGATCATTAGAGGTGCTGCTTCCTTTGCCTTCTCCTTAGATTTCTGCTTCTCAACAGAGCTGTCATGTAGCAACTCAGCATGAAGTTTCCAACATTCTAACATATCATGGCCTTGCAGCTTGCCCTCTTTACAGTTTTTGGGTATAAAATCATACTGAACTTCAACCCATTCAGTTCTTATGCTCCGTGTAGCTTCATTCTCATCCATACGAACTTTTTTGGTAGTTCAGTTAACAAATCGACTAATACCTTGACTCTTGCACAAGTTCGACGAGTCTTGTTGATTGTTGCCATGTCTAAATGCAATGGCTTTTCAACTACCGAAGCTAAGGAAAAGAGGCATTCTTTAATAAAATAAGTAGGCAGTAGATTAGGAAATGAAATCCAAGCCATTGCTTTAGATGTTTCTTCTCCTTCTTTGAATTTTGCATCATATATCAATGTTCCCATCTGATACTCGTATCCATCTTTTGCCTTCAGATAGTATACTGCCTTCAATGTAAAATTGATAAGGTCTTGCCATAGCGTCAATTGAATTAGCACATGCCTATCTTTGAGCAATCCAATATTATAATCACCCTTAATTCCACACTGAGCAGGAATTATCTTCGCAGCTGTTGAATATCGGGCCAACCATAAGTGAACTTTCCAATTACCGCATATTGAAGACCTTCGATTATGTTCATTCGATCGACTTCGGCCTCTATAAACTTAAGAAAAGGCTGGCCTTGTAAGAAAGTTGCTCTTTTGAATGGGATTGGCTTAACTCGAACTGTCGAATTAGGGTTCATTGTGGAGGGCGAGTTTAAAGTCGAAGGTCGGAGGAGACGACTGTAATCGAGTTGTTGTTGAGTGGTTGTAGATGTGGTGGGAGGTTGGGAAGTGAGAGGAGGAGGTTCGCCATCCGGCTTAGCACCGGCCGGCGTCGCCATGGCTGCTCAAGAGAGCTCGCGATTGTATCGCCTCTCAGTCACCTCTTCTTCGCCTAAATCGCCAGAGTTTCCCTCTCTCTCTCTAGTTTCGATGTCCTTTACATGTCATTAATGGGAGTTTTGGGTGTTGCTTTATATGGTTCTAATGAACCAACATTAAATTTTGAAACATCAATTAATCAGTCATATCCTGTGATTTTAGAAATAATATTCTATATTGTATTTTTTATTGTTTTTGCTGTCAAATCGCCCATTATCCCCCTACACACATGGTTACCAGATACCCATGGAGAAGCACATTAAAGTACTTGTATGCTTCTAGCTAGAATTTTATTAAAAATGGGAGCGTATGGATTAATTCGAATCAATATGGAATTATTACCTTCTTTATTAGTTCTACCTCCTATTTTTTATGAAGAGAATGAATCTTTTTCTCGAAGGATCAGAAAAAAATGGGCCTGAATCTCCTGCGGGAATGATTTGGAAGATCCAAAACCAACAATAGTGGTATTTGCTAGCAACAACATATTGGAGGCAGTCACTTAATATAGATTGATCCGAAATCTGATTCAAATCCAATATAGTACCTCTGGGTACATAAGAAATGTATTGAATTGATTCTTTTTAATGAATAGATCCAATCGCAACTTCGAATATGGAATTCAAAGGGATTAAATAGGAACGGATACTATGAATCATAGAACTAAAATAAAATATACGATCAACCAATATTTATCGAATTTGAAAAAGAGTCAAAAGAAATGGTTCGAGCCCCTTATTGTTATTTCTCGAATCGAGAGATCCATGAATCGGGATCCTTATGAATATAGATACAAATGGTCCAATGGGAGCAAGAATTTCCAGGAACATTTGGAACAGTCAGTTTCGGAGCAAAAGAGCCGTTTTCAAGTAGTGTTCGATCGATTACGTGTTAATCAATATTCGATTGATTAGTCGGAGTTTATCAACTAAAAAGATTTGTCTAAGTGATTCGCTCAAATTACACCTTAACAATAGTGTAAGCGATCAATGTCAAATATAGTAACCCAACAAGGTTGGGGTCGAATCCCACAGGGAATAGGCGTGAAACGATTATCCAATTAATGCAATACTTTACTTAGTCGTAATTCTATCAAGTACACAAATAAAAGAAAGAGATGTTGAATATGTAAAGACAGGTAAACTAAGAACTGACGTTTAAGAATAAGTTGAACGTGAAAACTATGAATTTAAGATACTAAGATTGTGTTCCCCTAAATGTCGTAGAATGTTCTTGATATTGATATTGAAGTCCGTTCTTGATATGCAATCGGTTCTTAATACTTTATCATCCAATATTTCCCAACACTTGGATAATGTATCCTCTTAAGATTCTCCCGAATACAAAAGAGTCAAACTTAAGAACAACCAATTATTTGCCAAATTAAAATCTACTTATTCCTAAGAGATTTCGTTAAACAAGGTTTAAAGCCTTGAATTTCTGTTATTTATTTCTACCAAACACTATCTCACTTTTCCAAGATAAGATAGCGTTAATTGGCCTTCGTTAATGTTTGCAACCACTAACGATTAATTTATGAACAAAAAATAAATAAATATCAAGCTTCTTTTCGAAATTGGAATCAATATCAAACTCTCAATAACATTCCACCCATCTAGGGTTCACAACCTCAGTATTACAGTTTAGCTACACATATTGATAACTAAAGAACAAAGAAAAACAATTGAATTCATCTTACAAAAATATAGAATTCTCAGTTTTGATCACCCAAAAGCTTCTCTCAATTCGAAAATAATCAAATAATCAAAATCTGTACTTTTCACTCTGAGTTCTCACCCGTCTCTATTCACAAAACCCTAGAAAAGCTATTTATAGAACCCCAAAACCCGAGGTGAGCAGCAGTCAATTTTGACCTCGTTACACTTATGCGTATCGCATTCCTGTCGCAGAACAGGAATGCGGTTCGCAAATCTTCGTGTTCAATCGCAGATCACACCAGTCAGCTTCCCTCTCGTCGCATCTGAAATTACGGTTCGCATGTTGACTTTGCAATCGCATAATTCGATCGCATTCTTCACACCATCTTTCACCCAGAACTCTGTTCATGTTTGCGATTCCACCAGGCCACTTTGTGGTTCGCATTCTTGTTTTGCGGTCATCTTCGTGATCGCATTTCCAACCTGAAAGTTAGCTTAGAGTTCTGTCTCCATCTGCGATCCACTTGCAAACTATGCGACTCGCATTTCTGTTCTGCGATCGCATAGTTGCATCTGCGATGCTCCTGACTTCTTTTCTTGCCTTTAGCTGGCTTTTTGGACTTCTTTTCCATACTTATGGATTTCTTCACTCAATACACTACAATTACACTAAAATTACGTAAGTATCGTGATAATTACAAGTAGAACAAGTCAAACTTTAAACAAATAGTATTAAAATGTGCTGAAATTACCCGGCACATCACTAGCCACTTCATTTCCTTTTGTCCAAGTCACTTCTTTTTTTGTCCAAGTTGCTTTTCTTTTTGTCTAACTCACTTCCTTTTTTCTTTGTGAGTTTCGAAAATATCCCCATTCATTGGTACGAGCTCTACATCTATGAATTGAAAGGTCTGAATGGTCAACTCTGCAATCATTTGTTAGAATCAATAGGTCTTCAAAGTGTTCATTTGAAAAAATTGAAACCTTTCTTATTGGAAGATCATAATACTTCCCAAAAATCGAAATTCTTGATGAATGGAGGAACAATATCACCATTTTTGTTCAATAAGATACCAAAGTGGATGATCGACTCATTCCATACTAGAAATAATCGCAGGAAATCCTTTGATAACCCGGATTCCTATTTCTCAATGATATTCCACGATCAAGAAAATTGGCTGAATCCCGTGAAACCATTTCATAGAAGTTCATTGATATCTTCTTTTTATAAAGCAAATCGACTTCGATTCTTGAATAATCCACATAACTTCTGCTTCTGTTGGAACACATGATTCCCATTTTCTAATTCTTATTTTACGTATGGACAATTCCTCAACATCTTGTTCATTTACAACAAAATATTTTCTTAGTGCGTAGATAAAAAAAATATGCTTTTTGGGGGAGAGATACTATTTCACCAATCGAGTCACAGGTATCTAACGTATTCATACCAAATGATTTTCCACAAAGTGGTGACAAAACGTATAACTTGTACAAATCTTTCCATTTTCCAAGCCGATCCGATCCACTCATTGATAGAGCTATTTACTCGATCACAGACATTTCTGGAACACCTCTGGCAGATGGGCAAATAGTCAATTTTGAAAGAACTTATTGTCAACCTCATTCAGATATGAATCTATCTGATTCAGAAGGGAAGAACTTGCATCAGTATCTAAATTTCAATTCAAACATGGGTTTGATTCACACTCCATGTTTTGAGAAAAGGGATGACCCGACTAGATGCACTGACAGACGAACCCTTCCCCTCCAATCTAGGCAGCTCCGACATCGTCAAGGTAACAGTATTGGCATGGCAATCAAGGACGACGTGATATAGAGACAACTAGTTCATACCCAGGATGATCTCAAAGTCGGTCATATCGAGCAATAGAAGATCCTCTCTAGTCTTCTAACCACAGAAAGTAATGATACAGGACTGATAGATCTGATCCACAACAACAAAATCGCCCACAAGTTTGGGTATATAAATAGGTGTACCCAAGGACTCACGAGGAACACCCAAAAAATGAGCAAACATAGATGAAACATATGCATTTGTAGACCCTGGATCGAAGAGTACTGAAGCATCTCTACTGCAGACATAAATAATGCATGTGACCATGGCATCTGAGGCTACTGCATCTAGTCTGGCTGGAAAGGCATAAAACCTGGCTGGATTGCCACCTGACTGGCCTCCACCTCTAAGACGGCCCCTACCCACCTGCCCTCCGCCTCTGGGCAGCCGGATGACTGGTCTGGCAGCTGGTGCTATAATCACAGGCTGTGGACCCTGCTGTACTGCCTTGCCCCGAAGCCTGGGGCAGAACTTCATCACATGACCAAGATCCACGCACTCAAAACAACCTCTCGGTACGGTGAATTGTTGACCTTAAGTCTGACCTCGATGGCCTGAAGGCCCACTGGAGGAACCCTGAATAGGTGGTGGACGGTAGGAGCTCTCTGGGATAGTGTTGAAATAGGGCCACAGTGGACCACCTCGAGGAGGCGGTGTTGCTGGATATGTGGGGCAACTACCTCGAGGAGGCGGTCTGATATACGGCAGCTGCATGCCCTGGAGCTTGAGCGGTAGGGGTTTGTGCTCCCTCTCCCGCCTGGGATGTGGGTATCTCTGCTGGCCCAGTTCATGACCTTCGGGAATCCTGGCACTGACATGAAATCCACTAGGGCCAGCTCCACTACGGTCACCTCGCCCTGCTCCTCAATAATAGGATCCTCTGCTGGATCCGCTGGTGGCATAACTGGAGCAACTCTAGGATGCCCTCGTCCTCTACCACGAGCCGGAGCCCTCCCTCGGCCTCTAGCAATAAGGGGAGCAGCTCCTCCATGACCGTGTACATCTGCCACATGTGTACTTACCATCCGTGAGAGAATAAGGGAAGGATACTTAGCACAACATCAACTGCACGATAGGAGATGAACAAAGAGTAGTTTCCTAATACTCTGTAGCCTCTCAAAGATAAGTACGGACGTCTCCGCACCGATCCGCAAGACTCAATTAAGCCTGCGTATTACTTCTGAGAACTACGTGAACCTAGTGCTCTGATATTATAATAATATGATGAAAAAGTGTAGAGTTTAATATACACTATGTCAAGAACTGGTGTCACAAATAATGAGCGACAAAGTTGGAATAGAATGTTGGTATGAACATAATACATTATCTATTTGGAAAATAAAACTTAAACAGCTTTATAAGATTCCTAAGTACCGTGAAGAACTGGAAGCAATTCTCTGAAATGCTGAAGTCTTCAATGCTCACTCTCAAACTCCGCAATAGCTCAACTCCAGAATCTGCAAACAAGGTTCAAAAGTGTAGTATGAGTAGAATCGACCCATGTACTCACTAAGTATCAAGACTTACCTCTGCGAAGTAGTGACAAGATCTCGTCAAAGATACTCACTCTATATAATCAGCATAGTTCATATGTATATACAATAACATAGAAGAACTCAAGGAACATGGGATATCCATAATAAAGCACAGTTTCTAGAGAGATAATGTCGTGCTTCTCAAGTAGCATGATCAAGTTTATAATTTGATGCACCAAGTCCGCATATAAGAGTGATACACTTGAAATAACATTATTCCATGTTCAAAATCGGCATATAAAGATGATATATAGCAGATAACATGGGTCTGTAATTTTTATGCATCATCCAGACTCAACATTTACAATAATCCGACACAAGATCCATGTACCCATCATAATTGCGACCTGTCCCTATATCTCATGCATGTATGAGATGCATCAATGGCGTATAAATAAATGAGATGCATCAACGAGCATTCAAAGGAATGATTTTACATGAGTGCGTGATGTACATACATGCTGAAAACTCAATCGTTCCTCATAATCAATACCAAACCAGACACACTCAGCGCACCCATTGTTCCGGGCACAAGTGCCCCTCACATTTCACATACACTTAACACTATGCGGGTGCCTGGAATAAATGCCCCTAAAATATTAATGTACATGCGCTCTCAAGACCTAAGGTGTCACGCCTCGACCTCAGGGAGCGCGACAGGCGCTCAACCAAGTAAACCCGGCTGAGCAAGCCTATTGAATTTCCTTCTACCCAAACTCATCCATGAATAAAAGGAGATGCTCTCGATTAATCAAACACTGAAAAGATTTCATTAACAACTCTCATTTCAATCCCATTAGAAGCTTCATTCATAATTTCCAAAATATTATATAAACTAAGGGAGTAACTGCTAAGGAGGACCAAAGTTGCTTGATGATGAACCACCTGCATCCATTGAAGATGCAACGGCCCCGACAAAAGGGACGTTAGTACATATGGAATAGTACTATCATGTAAAGCTAACTGTCCTCTTTCAAAAAAGAATGCCCATATAAGAAAGGGAAAACCATAGAAACAACAAGTCACAATCAACAATATCCAAATGCCCGGTTAAAACATAATAATTTTCAAAATATGAAAATAATATATATTTTTTGTTGGGATTTCATTAGCATTGATATACCACCGTGTTTGTAGCATGGAGTCCAATCACGCCCGATCGGCTAGGCCATCTCCCCAAGAACAATGTGGTTCGACATGTGATGCGAAAAAAAGATGCTACCAAGAGTAGTACCACCATGTGCACAACATGGCGTCCGATCTCCACCCGATCAGCTAGGCCGCCTTCCCACATATGCCGTGTGGGTTGACTTTTCCAAATCACAACTATTTTCAATCTCATCTCAATTAAGGGGAATAATCTCATCCAATTAAGGGGAATAATCACAACTCATCACAATCCACCCCTACAGCGGCACGTGTAGTTTCGGGTGTGGGCCTTATGACCCACCCTTCCTCGGTTTGCTAATGATACTCCCAAAAATATTTTTGGTTTACACACAAGGGAAATAAAAGCACAAATATATTTACCTCATCATCTTTCACATTGCATAAGTCTCCGCTAGTATTTTCAACCGATCACAACAACAATATTTCCTTGGCACTGTTGGCTATTCACAAGATTCTTTATTCAAGGCACGGTGGCCGTATTTCAAATTCCACACATTTATATCTTTCCTTCCATGGATCATCATTATAAATATCAATATATATAGTATTTTGGAAATCACAACTTAAAGTTCGTTAGAAATGGAGGCTATAAACACAATAGATTTCTTTCCGAGAAATGGAGTATAGTTGGCAAACGAAGTGCAAGATAAAATCATAATCAAGTAGCACACAATTTATTATAGAAATATTTTTCTCCAAAGAGGGTAATACACAATTTTCACTCACGAATATGTAAGGACGCAAGACACATTGAAAATACTTACAAAGCGTAGCATTAGACACATATGGGCATGACTTGAGTACATAAGCTTTTAGGCAATTCTATTTTGAAATAATTTTGGAACAATTGAATCAAATCTCATTTCATAATCTTCACACATCATCTTATTTCATTAGCACCACTAGCCACAAGTATAACTTTCGATCTTGGACGGTGGCCACACCTTATATCCTCAATACTCTTATTTCATTTTAAAGAATATTAAAAGAATATCAACAAAAAGAAATTTTCAATAAAGACCTTAAGCTCATTTGGAATAGTCAAGTTTATAAGGAATAACCCGAAACATAGGAATAGGAACTTGGGCTAACCATACATGAAACGTACGGGAACATTATGGAATTCGATTCTAAGAGAGTAGTTTAGCCAACATACCTATTTTGAGATTTCCTTAAGTTACTACAATATCTCAACACTTCTAGCAATAACAATCTATAGGAAGATAGCGAAAATCGGATAATAATTAGAAGGATTCACATGGTGTAACTCTCTTAGGAATTTTGTCAAACACCTAGTATGCAAAATATATTATAAATCTCGACAATGGTAATCCCTTCCTCCCTCAACCAATTTCAACAAGAAACTACCCAAACTAGTTCGTTAACCTCACATACTACTGGCTATTGATACATGCATGGCCTAATTCTAACTCCATAACCTAATTAAACCTATAACAAATGCATGGAGATTTTAGGACAATGTCTTATCCGGGTAGATGATAGTCTAGTGAATGGCTTATTGATTCTTGAAGATTGGTGCAAGATTGGGTGATTAGAATGCTAGCTTTCCTCCTTCTCTTTCTAAAATGCTCTCACCTCTCTCTAAAATTAGTAGATAATTGCCCAAAATAAGCCCCAAAGTCTATTTATCAAAATGGGGCCAGGTTGTAAAAGTAGGAAAGTGGACCCTTCGAACTCAGGTATGCGGCCACAGAACTAACTGCAGAACAGGTCTGCGGTTTGGATAATGGACCGCAAAAGTGATGTCTAAAAACTAGGAAGATCTGGGCAGGTCTGCGACCGGTTTGTGGTCGTAGAATCGCCCAACGAGGTTCCTCATGCTAACTCTGCGACAGAAGTATGGACCGCGAAATAGGTTTGCGATCGCACGATGGACCGCAAAACAACCCTAAAAATTCAACAACTCCCTACCCAACTCTGTGATGCTTATGCGGCCCGCAGAATGGATCTGCGATCGCAAATTTGACCGCATAATTGGCCCTTCAGCAAAAAAATTTCCACCAACAACTTGATGCGTTCTTCAACCCAAAAAGTCCGTAGCGCGGCGAGCTTGCAAGCTGTGAAAAATTTCTACAGTCCTCAAACAAATAAGTCTAACTCAGCACCACAAAACCTCCAATTCCTTGGCGAAAGTCTTACTGTAACATGGGTGATCTCCTGACTCTAGAGGGACATATCCATATCCAAGTGCGATACAGAATATCTCATCGTGCCATATTCACATCAACATAATATCGTTGCAGCATGCAACCCTATCGAATCATATTGTAGTACCACATGCAACACTATCAAATCATAATACCATAATTAATCAGCACGGATAACTCACGCGCCATAACAAATCAATCCGCTCATATGTCTAAATGTGCCAAAGTATCTCATAGTACCATAATCAATCTGCATGGAATGTACCATAGTACATTAACTCAGCTCATATTACTGTACCTACATGCAGAGATGTATGCATATGCGTGTGAGATAATGTATGTATGGTGCACAAGGACATATGAAATAAATACACGGATGTATGCTTTTGAGAATAATGTATGACTACAACTATATCAATTAGCTGAACATATCAAGAACGAGTCATCAAATAAAAATAAGGAATCATCAAACAATTAGCATGAGTAAGGATGTCCAAGTAGTCATCCAATAGTTAATAGTTGTCACGAATAGAGCATGTAATACGTCATATAAAAAATTGCCGGTTATGATCAACAAGGCACCTCGAGCCCTAACATATCTTCTAGCATGATTAAGAGAGCTCTAGAGTTATATCGATAACTAAAGCAAGTCATATGTAGCACATGTTATCAAATCAAGGCATAAGTAGCCTAACATCTACCCTGAGCATGAACAAAATATGGCACCCACATATACTCTCGCCACCTCGTATATACGTTCCACCCAACACATAGAAAATAAAATATGAAGTAATATCTTATGGTAGATTTCCCTCAAGCCACGATTAGGAAAGATACTTACCTCTTTCAAGCCAATTTAACTCTTCTATACCGCCTTTCCTTTGATATCGGCTTCTAAAACCAAGCCAAATATTATTTAAGGGTGTCAAATAATGCTATAGGAATCTTGTAGATGAAACCCTAGCTTTAGTCCTCTCAATACCGAGCTCTAAAGGTAGGGATATAAAAGATAAATCACAAAACTTAACCTGAATTAGCTTCTGGAAATTTCTGTCAAAAATGGTGCCTAGGTGCCATTTGTTGCACATGCGGTCATGTTCCTTCGTATGTCAGTAATCTGCACAGACCTCTCCAAGTAAAAAGCTATAACTCCATGTAGAAATTCCAGAATGATAAATGACTTGAACTACAAGAAACTAGACTCAAAGGTATACAATATAATAAAAAACCCAACCCAAAATTCTTAATGGATTGGGAGACATGCTCTTTCGAAGTCAAGCCAACTGCAGGAAAGCCATGTTTCAGCAACTCAAATTTTCCAAAACTTGCCCCAAACGCGCCAATACTGACCCGAGTCCCCTAAGACTCCGTCCATTTGTCCCTACATGTCCAAATACCCTATATGGATTTGTATAAAGGATCAAAATACCCACGGGAACATCACAACAAAGAACTGAGGCTCAAAATGAATATAATTTCTCTTAAGTTCTTAAATATCCATTATTTAAAAAGAGTATCCACACTTAGACATTTCGGATTACTTCCAAACTTTGCACACATGTTCAATTTAACTATATAAACCTATTTAAAGTCTCAGAGTCCAATAACATCAAAGTCAACTCTTGGTCAAACTTATAAACCCTTAAGTTCTTCAAATTGCCATCTTTCGACAAATGGTGTTGAATCCTACTAGGCACATCCGAAACCCAATATTGAACATACATATAAGTCCAAAATCATCATAAGAACCTACTAGAATCATCAAAACCTAGTTTTGAGTCTGTTTATCCAAAATTCAAGCTTTGTCAACATTTCAAACTTTAAACTTCCATTTAGGAACTAAGTGTTCCCAAATGACTCCCTATCCTCTTGAGTTAAAAATCACTCACACCCGCAAGTAACAAAACATCAAATGGACCTACGAGATGTCATAAATCATGTAACGAGGTTCTAGAACTCAGAACAATCGGTTGGATCGTTATAACTAGTCTTCTCAATACACCATGGACCTCAATCATAACTCAGTCTCAATGATCCCAACATGAATCTATACCATCACCATATCATAGGCATGTCTATCCCTATTCCACACACAGATAGAACCTCAAACCGGGACATTCGCTCTAAAGAGTCCTCCAATGAATTCAGAACTTGTTACCTACATTTCTCAAATTTCATAAAGTCATGTCACGATGAAGAGTAGAAGTACTCTACACCCCAACACAATCTAATTCAATAACTGAAATTCTTAACCAAGAAAAACATCCAGTAGATCCTTAAGTATCACATTTAAGAACTTGAACCCACTAATACCATTTTTGCGAGTCACCCGCTCTACTCTAGGTCCCAGTATCTTCGAACATGCTAAAAACCAGTGTCCCATTTTCACATCATTCCATCAAAAGAATAACCTTGTCATTAGGCAATCGAGTGAATGTCTTCCCATTCAACACCATAACCATAGGGAATATCAAACCTAAGTGATCCAACAACTTTGCTATATCAATCAATATTAGTACATTACACGTCTAACAAATTCTTGCCTAAGTTATCCTTGATATCACCGGTATTAGTCATATCTAATCCTTAAGTGTACCTTAGTCCAGAAACTATAACAACACATGCCGTATGGTCCAATTGTCGATGGCCGGCTCTTCCACTTTTCTCTAAAGCCATAATCACGTCATTTGAGAATCCATAATAGCTTTTCCTTCTTATCAACCATGACCTCAGACTGGCACTCAACCAAACTTCTCACCACTCATGTAGTACTAATCATTTCACATTTCAAACCATCTACCTAATGCGCCCTATATCCTTGTGACATTATGTAATCTTGCTCAAACCATACAAACTCTCATCGTAGTGCATCCATTCCACTAGATTGAAAGAAAGCCCTTCATAAGAGCCTCATAAGAAGTCATACAACCTCAAACCTTCTCACAAAAGATAACCCACTTGTTTCTCAATTCGACATCTTTCTTATGACCTTACCATGGTTACAACCTCTATGTGACCAAGTGATCCTCTCGAGTCTACAGTCATCAACAAAATGTAAGAATATGTTCCATCCACTTATGAACAACATAAAGGTCCATCAATACAACCACACCTTCAGACTGTACTCCACACTGTGATGAGGATCAAACATCCATATTTCCTAGGCATCTCACGCAAATCCTTCTTGTTATGTCCAGAATCTCTATGTGTTGTCTTTATACACATAACACTTATCACATATCTATATTGTTAAATCTACCTCTTCCTTTTGGAAATATCCTCCATTATCCTTTGAGGCTATGGAGGCACCCACTTACTATTCGAGCAACCAACTGTGATAACATAGCTATCTTACAAATCATTCTATCATCACTCCCACTTCTAGCGACACTACCGGATTGAAGTCCTAAATCACATGCTTACTTCACTGAGTCCCTCAAGCCGAAATTGTAATTTATACCTGGCCTCATGTCTTTTAGACTAGCCTACCCCTATCACAGGAAAGCGTTTTGTACCCCACATGTAACATCATCACAGTATCCGGTGTCTAACTGATAACGAGTTCTCAATATCAGATAAGCACGAATAGAGAGAAACAGAAGAATTAGACTTCAAGTTGAAACAAAGTTGCTTGATAAGGAAAGGAAAAAAGAGAAGTTTCATAGATGCCCTGTATCTTCTCGAAGATAAGCATGGACGTCATCATATCGATCTGCAAGACTCTATTACACATTTGCTCATGACTGATAGAACCTATGAACCTAGAGCTTTGATACCAACTTGTCACGACCCAAATACTACCAAGATTGTGATGGAGCCTAAACCAACCCTCTAGTCAAGCCAACCAACATAAACACTAATCAAAATAAATATCATCAAATAATAATGGAATAAGAATGCTTAATTTAATACTAGCTACCCTAAGACCTGCTGTCACAAGTCATGAGCAACTAAGATTTAGAATTACAATGTTGGTATAAAACAATACATTATCTATTTGAATATACATATAAAGAAATACAAGTTCTAAACTACCATGAACAAGATAGAATGTAATGACAAATTCTAATATATTCAATGCTTGCCCTCGAACTCCGAAACATCTTAGATCAAAAACATACACGCAAGGGACGGGAGTATAGTATGTGTACAACCGACCCCATGTACTTTGTAAGTATCAAGATAAACTTCAACGAAGTGGTGGCAAAGTTTTAGTCAAAAGATACTCACTTCCTATAACCTCTGAAGATTATAAACATTATAATAACATCAAAACAACCGGAAACAATGAATATCAATACTAAGGTGCAGAGTCCAAAAGATACTAAGCATACTTTTCAGATCAAGCATATAAAAATGCACCCAATTCGTATATAAGGGAAGCATGCACATGTAGCATAAATTCGAATGCTTTTACATGAGATTAGAATGTCTACCAAATGATAAAGACTTAAACTTACAGCAATCTGATATCCTCCAAGTGCCTGACAACCTATTAACAAGTCTAATGCATTAATGGGCATATATGGATGATATGCTTGAATACCTCTACATGAGTCTAGAATATCTATTCATGATAAAAATCAACCTTTACAACAACTGGCACTCCTAGTGCCCTGACACTCCCTCTGTTGAACTGCGTGTACACCACCTAGAGAGAAACAAAAGAGAGTTATCCTAGGGGGATTGATCCTTATCCACATGCACAAAGGAACATGATAAGCACGCCCAATGCACGAGCAATTCACATGCCATAACCATCTCAAATCGCACGGATACCTCACGTACCATAATCTTCTCAACGCACAAAAAAAAACTCACATGCTACAACTGTCGTCCATATAGAATAGCCATATGTAGGGATGTATGCATGTGAGCAGGAGATAAGAGTATGTATATGATGCATATGGACAAGAGATATAAACATGCATAAGTGTTTGCATGTGTACAATGTCTTACTACGACTAAATATATAATCCTACATAAGAATATCCATCTTGCCAAAATAAGTCATCCAAGGGCCTAGACATAATCTCTAGTATGAGTAATAATGCTCAAGTAGTCATACAACAACAAGTCACAACATATAATATCACATTATGTAACACTAGCATAAGAGAGACGCCTATAACATGATAATAGCATGTACTCACAATGCATAAATAGCAAAACATCTACCCAAATATCACGACCCAAAAACTCACCAGATATAGTGATGGCTTGCTATGCAATCCAACACTCGACAACAATTAAAGAAAATTATTAAGTAATTAACAAAGACATGGTATAAATAAGAAAATAGAATAAGTCTCAAATGAACATCATAAAATATATAAGTCAATGACAGGGTCTAAACGTGACTACAACCGTCTCACCATAACTCAAAACCCGGTGTCACATCATTACAAGCATCTAACAAGAGTAAACTGTCTCAACTGAACAACAACATCTGTCTATAAAGAGATAAGTAGACAGGTGTAGATAAGTAGAGAAGGGGGACTTAATGTGCTGCGCATCGTATTAAATGAAACAGCTCACCACGAAGTCTCCTCGAGTACTCGTACACTGCTGGATAGGTACCACAAGTACCTGCCTCGAAATTTGCACAAAATTTTTAGATGTGTAGAATGAGTATAAAACTACAGTACTCAGTAAGTATCAAGTCTAACATCAAAGAAGTAGTAGTTATGGGTTGATACTGACACTTATAAATAATCCAATAATCAACTGGAAGCATATATAAGATTTGAAATAAGGCATGGTGCTAACAAATAACAATAAGGTACAAAAGATAAAGATATAGTAAATATGGAATTTAGACATGCTTTTGAGATAGAGATTGAATATGATGTCAAGTATTCAATACTTGAACAAAACATGATACATATTAGTCAACATTCATATTAAAGCTACTGGATGAGTCTAAGATTTATATCATTCTCAGGACCCACTCTCATTACCTCACAACACAATTTCATGTACCTAACATAATACGTGCCCAAACCAAGCATCAATCTTAGTACCTATGTTCACAAGGCTCAAAGTAACATGGGTAATCACCTAACTTTAGAAGGACAGATCAATATCCAAACATCAATCAGATCACAATAAATGATCAATAGTCTATATCCACTCACAGTGTCCTTAGTGCCAAAATCCTCAATTTTTCTCAATATCAAACTCTCCAAACTCATGGATATGCGTATAAAATAACACAATTAAGATGCACCAGGACATTAATAAAAATGCAGATGAAAGCTCGCATGGATAAAAGACGACTACAACTGATCATACAATCCAACTTTTATTAATAATTCAATATTCATTAGTCTAATCATTATATCTAATATGAGCAAAGTACGAAAAGTAGCCATAAAGTCCATGTACTTCCTAAAAACTTGTCTAATGGGTTGAAACATAAAAAACAACAACACAATCAATAATTGAAGATAAATCCATTCCTTAAATTTTAAACTTTCCAACTTCATCAAACGTGTCCGAACGTCGATCAAATCACAGTAAATGTTCAATAGTCAATATCCACTCACTCTGTCCTTAGTGCTTAAATCCTCATTTTCCTCAATATCCAACGCTCCAAACTCATGCATATGCGTGTAAATTAACACAATTAAGATGCACTAGGACATTAATAAAAATGCGAATAGAGGCTCACATGGATAATAGACGGCTACAACTGACCACGCAATTCAACTTATCATAATAATTCAACTTAACATAATAATTCAATAGTCTAGTCATTATATCTAATATGAGCAAAGTACGCAAAATAGCAGATAAATCATAAATCAAGTAAAGCAAGTGTATGACTACGACTAATTAGAAAGCTCAACATGGAAAAAGAAGACCTTCATGCCAAAATCAACAAGTAATAAACGCATGCATGATTTCTACTCACAACTAAGATTTTATACATTGTCGAACATGGATAAATAATTCATACAGTCCAAATAAGAAATACTAAAATACAAATTCTACCTGAACATGGTCATAACCTAGCTAACGTATATACGCCCGTAACCTCGCATATACACACCTCCCAAATCAAATAACAAGTAGCAAATATATCACTTATGGGAGAGTTCCCTCTTATAAGGGTAAACAAGAGACTTACCTCTTCCGCGGAACACCTTCAACCTTCTATACAACTTTTCCATTCAAATCCACCACCTAAGGATGTGAATCTACTAAAATATAACTTATATAAGAAAATATAAGCTTTAGAATCGATTTTATATAAAACATATTCAATATTTAACCCAAATAAAAAGTCAACAATAAGTCAACCTCAGGAACCTGGCTCGGAATCCAAAATTAATCATAGATATAGATTACCTATAACACCACGGCTCCAAATTATAATTAAATTCCAAATCGAGTTTCAATTTTATGGTCAAAATCCCCAAATTCACTCTCTTAAGTTCATACTAGAAATCACAATTTCTAATCTTTAAATCCTTGATTTAGGGGTTATAATTGATGCAGATTCTTGAAATATAATTAAAAATAGATTATAATAACTCACCATCGTGCCTTGGATGAAATTGCTTTGCAAAATCGCCCACCTTGAAGTCTAGAGTTTCAAAATATCAGAAAATGGGCAAACAAATATTGCCCAGGGGTCCTTAATCTCGATCGTGTCGGAGCCCTCACAATCACAGAGCGCAGCTAACTAGTGCCTCTACGTGATCACGGCTCGCTCCTACGATTGCGAAGGCCATCTGTCGACCTCCTGCAACACTTCGCGAACGCAAGCCTATGCCCGTGAACACAATGCCCACCACCTGGAAATCTACGGAATCGTGACCCCACGTCCATGAACGCATTCATGACCAGCTTGAAAATCCATCTCCATGAATGCGAGCCCCTGTTTCGCGATCGCGAAATACTACAAGTTTACAGTTGATCAGCGCCACTGTAAACTCATGAGAAATCGTCCGAAACCACCTCAAAACTCTTCTATGTCCCTCGGGACCACGTCCAATCATTCCAAAAAGTCTATGTAGTTTATAAAAACTTATCACAAATATCGAAACATAAAAAAAACCAACAAAATCAGGGATTGAAAATAAATCCATTACCTTAACTTTCAAACTTTGCAATTTCATCTAAAGTGTAGGATTCATACTTAGACATTCGAGATCAAAGCCAAACTTTGCACACAAATTCATTTCAACCATTAGAACCTATCCAAGGTCTTAGAACAACAATCAAAGCTCATTAATCCAAAACTCAACTATAGGTCAAACTAAAGAGCTCTCTAGTTCTTCAAATTTCCATCTTTCGACATGTAGAGTCAAAAACTTCTAGGTACATCCAAAACCAACTCCGAACATGCGCCAACTCCAAAATTATCATACAAACCTATAGGAATCCTCAAATCCCGATTGTGAGGCCAATACTCAAAAGTCAACCGTTGGTCAACATTTTCAACTTAGAGCTTCCATAATAGAACTAAGTGTTCTAGTGAACTCCCGAACCTTTTCAGAACCAACCCAACCATCCTTGCAAGTTATAAAAAATCAAACAAAAATATGGGAATCATCAATTAGGGAAACAAGTTTATAAACATTTGGTACTTTTCCCCCCTCTTATACAATAGTTCACCACGAACGAGTTTAGAATCATATATGAAATGCCAAAACGATGAGGATGTTTGCTTTGAATTCCATCCTCAATCTCCCAAGTTGCTTCCTCAATAGGTTGACCTCTCCGCTGGCCTTCACTGATGCAATCTCTTTCTATCTCAACTTCCAAACCTACCTATCAAGAATGGCCACTGGCTCTTCATCATATGCTAGATTCTCATCCAACTGCACTGAACTGAAATCCAAGACATGAGACTTATCTTTGTGATACTTCCAAAACATGAAAACATGAGATACCGAATGAGCTCCTGATATGTTGGGTGGTAAAGAAAGCCTATAAGGCACCTTACTAACTCTCTCTAACACCTCACGATCTCCCGGATATAGATATTAGCCAACTTATCTAAAGTGTAAGAAGTCATCACCATAATGAAATGCACAGACTTGATCAATCTATCCACAATGGCCCAAAGAGCATCAACTTCCTCAAGCTATGTGGTAATCATACCACAAAGTCAATGATACGCTCTCACTTCCACTCTAGTGTATCTATCCTTTGAAGCAAGCCACCTAAATCCTAATGCTCATACTTGACCTCCTAACAATTCAAACACCGAGAGACATGCCCAACAATGTCCTTCTTCATCTTCCGTAACCAATAATGCTACTTTAAGTCACGATATAACTTTGTATTACCCAGATGCATACAATACTTCAAACTATGAACCTCCTCAAGAATCAACTCCATCAATCCATCAATATTTGGAAAAAAAAATCCAACCATGGAGTCATAATACACCATCATGTCCAATGACCACCTTTTTCGCACAATCTCGCAACACTGTTTCCATAAGGACAAACAAATGGGAATACCAACGAGCCTTAAAATTCTTAAACAAGGACGATTGTGCAATACAATCTAGAATTCTATCAGGCTCTAATTATCCAATCTCACAAATTTATTAGCCAAGGCCCAAACGTCCATATGCAAATGCCTCTTCTCAGGTGGAATGAATACCAGACTACCCATACTCTCTGCCTTTCAACTCAAGGCATCTGTTACCAATTCTCCTTACCTAGATGAGACAAGATAGTGATACCATAAACCTTACGCAACTCAAGCCACCTCCGCTGCAACAAATTCAAATCCTTCTGCATGAATAGATGTTGAAGACTCTGATGATCAGTATAAACTCACATGACACACCATACAAGTAATGCCTCCAAATCTTAAGTGCATACACAATTGCCTCTAACTCCAAATCACGAACTGGATAATTTTTCTCATGGGGCTTCAATTGGCGCAACGTATAAGAAATCACCCTACCAACCTACATCAACAATGAACTAAAACCAATGCGCGAGGCATCACAATAAACCTTGTATAGCCCTGAACCTGTGTCCAATACTAACACTGGGGCTGTAACCAAAGCAGTCTTGAGGTTATAAGAGCTCTAGTCACATTCATCAAACCATTTACAAAGAACACCTTTCTAAGTCAACTAGGTCAATGGGGATGCAATAGATTAAAATTTTTGTACAAAACGATGATAGTAGCTTGTCAAACCCAAGAAACCCCTAATCTTTGTAGCTGTAGTAGGTCTAGGTCAACCATGAATCACCTCAATCTTCTTCGGATCAAACTTGAAACCATCACAACAGACCACATGACCCAAGAATGCTACTGAACCCAGCCAAAACTCGCAATTGAAAAACATAGCATATAACTTTTTTCTCTCGGAATCTTAAGCATAATCCTCAAATGTTGCTCATGCTCCTCTCTACTACAAAATATACCGAGACGTCATCAGTGAATACTATGTCATCAATCAATACGAGGCAATGAATACTTGTTCTTGACAGTGACCTTGTTCAATTTCCTATAGTAAATGCACATAATCATTTAACTATCCTTCTTCTTCAAAATCAACTTTGATGCACCTTAAGGAGATGCACTCGACCTAATGAATCCCTTATCTAAAAACTCCTATAACTACTCCTTTAACTCTTCCATCTCACCTGGAGCAATGTCTTATGGGGGAATAGATATTGGCTAAGAGACAAGAACCAAATCAATACCAACATTAGTATCCCTATCAAGTGGATGCCCCGTAGGTCCGCAGGAAACAAGCTTGGAAACTCTCGCACTACTGAGAACAAAATCTACAATAGGGGTCTTTGTACTAGTATCTCTAATGAAAGACAAATACACCAAGAACTGCTTCTCAACCAACCGTTGAGCCTTTGAAAATGAGATCATCCTACTGGGGGTATGACCAAGAGAAACCATCTATTCCAACCTTGGCATTCCTGGCATAGCTAACGTCACCATCTTAGCGATTAAGAATAGCATGATATGAAGATAGCCAAACCATAACCAACATTACCTTAAAATCTACCACATTCAACAATAAGATCAACCCTCGTCTAGCAACTCCTAATGGTAACCGCCCAAGACCGATACACACGATCCACCATAATAGAATCACCAACACATGTAGATAAATGAACAATAATATCAAGAGAACCACGAGGCATATCCAAATGAGGAGAAAAATACAATTACACATATGAATAGGTAGAAACCCGGTCAAACAATATAGAAGCATCTCTTTGACAAACTGAAACAGTACATGTGATCACAACTCTAAGTCCATTACATGGAGTCTATCTGAGAATGCATAAGAACGATCCTAAATGTTACTGATGTGACCTCCACTAACCTGGCCCCCTCCTCTAGGGCGACCTCTAGCTGCATGTCCTTCCCCGCTATCTGACTGGGCTAGGGATGAAGCAACTGATGGAGGGACCACCAACTGAGAAATTTGTAGAGCTATGCCTTTAGCAAGCCTTGGGCAACACTTCCTCACATGGCCAAGCTCCCTACACCCATAACAACCTCTAGTTGGATAAGGCTGCTGAACATGAATATGCCCCTGATGACCCGAATACCTACTAGAAGAACCTTGAACAGAAAAATCAAGGTACAAACTCACTGGGAGAGCACTTAACCATGACGGAATTGGAGTGCCGAAAGATGACTGAGCAACTGCACACAGAGTACGTGTTGTGCGGATGAGATGGCATACCATGATTGCTTCTACTAAATTGACCCTTACCTCCATATGAGGTACCACTTAAACTACCAAATTGATGGGCCTTCTTATCCCTCATCATGGCCTCTCTCCTCTAACTGCGAATACGCTCGATCCTCTGAGCTATCTCTAAGGCTTAATGGAAAGAATTCCTTGAATCTCGAACAATAGCAACCCTGCTGTTGTTAGTGAATCCCTAAATTAATCACTCACCTTCTTTTCCTTGGTGGGGATAAAGAAAGCTGCATAATGGGGAAAACTCTATAAATATTGCTTCATACTAGGTCATAGACATGTGATCCTGCTGAATATGCTCGAACTGGCATCTCAACTCATCCCTCATACTGAGTAGGATCTACCTCTCAACAAAAAAATGGGAGAACTGAGTCCAAGAAATAGAAGATGAACTCGTAGGTCTGCCTCCATCTCCCGGCAGCCCCTCTCAGGTGAAATATTATGAACACCATCCCACTGGAATCTACCAAACCCAAGTTGCGAAGCATCTGTCTAGAAAATTCTCTACATCATCTAAAGGGCCACCAATAAAGTGAGGAGGATGTAGCCTCTGAAACCTGTCTATCTTATTCTACTCCTCAACAGACATGGCAGGCATAACCACAGGTCTAGCTTCTATAATATGTTGCTCATTACCTGCTCTGGAGTACGAGTGGCCGGGGTGTTATAGCCCCCTCTTGCCTGAGATGTGGCTAGGGTGACTGGAAGTACTCCCGCCTGAGTCAATGTATTAATGAAACTGACCATCGTGGCCATAGCCTCCTAAAATATTGGTGTGACAACAAAAACCTCTAGGTGTGAGCCAGTACTAGAGCCTCAATATGATCATAAACAATCTCATCCTCTACAAGATGTGCCGGCGGATCAACTGAACTTGTGTTGGTGCGTCCATGGGCTCTAGTGAGCTCTCCACCTCAAGTTGCGACTATGCGACCCCTAGTGTGAGATTTTTCCCTGCCTCGAGGTCCTACCCCTCCCAGATCTGGCTTGTGGTACTGCCTCTCCCTTTTTGCTACTGCTACTGAACCCTACGTTATCACCATCTCTGAGGTAGTAGAACAGAAATGTTTAGGCTTAGACAATAATCAACGCACGATAAGGAATCACGAAAGGGGAAAGTTCCTAATGCCATATAGCTTCTCCCATATAGATACTTGAATCTCTATATCGATCTACATGACTCAATAAGGCATGCTCGTGACTTGTGAGGCCCTTATAACCTAGAGCTGTAATACCAAACTGTCACAACCCAAAAACCCACCAACGACCTTGATGACGCCTAACTTACCTTCTAGGCAAGCCAACAAGCATACAATCATTATAAAACCAGATTATTAAGTAACTAACAGAGTCATGTTGCAAACAAGAAAGTAGAATAAGTTTGAAATCATCATCATAAAATACGTAAGTATATGACAGGGTCTTAACGCGACCATAATTGTCTCAGGATCTCCCAAAACATGGTTCCACATCATCACGAGCATCTGACAAAAACATATTTATGGATAAAAATAATTACAAAGGGGTACATAAGTAGGGAAGGGGGACTCCATGTGCTGTGTATTAGATCAAATGAAGCAGCTCACCACAAATTCTTCAAGAATGTTTCTATGCTGGATGGGTCCCACTAGTACCTGCCATAGAATCTACACAAAAATATACAAAAGTATAGTATGAGTACAAAATCATGGTACTTACTAAGTATCAAGTCTAGTCTTGAAGAAGTAGTGGCAAGGTGTTGACAACTGACACTTACTAAAAGTTTGATAATCAAGTGGGAACATAAATATGGTATTAAATAAGGCATGGTACTAACATTTTGGTAGAAAAGATAAAGACACAGTAGATGTGGAATCCAAGCATTCTTTTCAGACAAAAGAGAACGAAATATAATGTCAAGTACTTCAATTCTTGCACACAACATGATGTGTATTGGTCAACAATTATATAAAATCTAATGGAAGAGTCTAAGCTGTATAAGCATGCTCAAGACCCAATCCCAATACCTCACAACACAAATCCATGTGCCTGACCCAGTCCACGTGTCCAAACCAATTACCAATATGAGTGTCTATGCTCACCGTGCCCAAAGTAACATGGTAATCGCCTGACTTTTGAGGGACGGATCCATATCCATGCATCGATCCAATCATAGTAACTGATCAATATTCAATATCTGCTCACAATGTCCTTGTGCTAGAATCTTCAAATTTTCTCAATATCCAACTTTTCAGACTCATGCATAAAATAATACAATTAGGATAAACCAAGACATATTAATATAAATGCGGATGAAGCTTCACATGGATTAAATATGGCTACGGCTAATCATGTAATTAAAAATTTTATAACAGTTCAATATTCTTATTAATTATTCATAAGTTTAATCATGATATCTAACATGAGTAAAGCAAGCCAAGAGCCACTAAATTATAACTCAAATAAAGCAAATGTATGACTATGACTAATTAGAAATTTCAACATGGTGAAAGAAGTCCTTCATTCCTAAATAAACAAGTCATAACCTTAAGCATGATTTCTAATCATAATTAAGATTCCTCACGTAGTCTAGAATAAGTGAAACATGGATAAATAATTCACACAATCCAAACAAGACTTACTACAAGCCTAATTCTACCAGGACATTGTCATAACCTAGCTAACGCATATACGCTTGTTATCTTGCATATACGCAGCTCCCAAATCATGACCAAGTAACAAATAAATCACCTAGGGGGAGAATTCCATCTCACTAGGTTAGCCAAACCATTTCATTGGAGCACTTTCAACCTTCCAAAACCATTTTTCCTTTCAAATCCACAACCGAAGGACTCGAATGTAGTTAAATATTACATAAATGAGTCAATATAAGATTTAGAATTTGATTTTTTATAAAAAAGATTTAATCTTTAGCAAAAATAAAAAATTCAACAGAATGTCAACCTCGGGCTCTGGGCACGAAATCTGAAATTAATCACAGATTTAGTGCAATGACCTGACCAATTATCTTGCTTTCTAGAATCCTATTCCACAAATAAGACTCCCCGTATGTGCTTTTACTATTTTATGACTTGCGGGGATGGTTAGTTTGGGTTTGGAAAGGTTTGGGTTGAAATCAGAACATTTAGTTCCTTAATATTGGCTTAAAAAGGGTTATGTTTGACTTTGGTCAGTATTTGTTGTAAACGACCTCGGAACTGGGATTTGACAGTCCCAATAACTAGGTATGATAATTTTTTACTTGGGTGTATGTTCATATCAGATTTTGGATGATCTGGGAGCGTTTCAGTGCTTAATATTGAAGGTTGGCACATAGAAGATTTTTCAAGTTATTTAAATTTGTTTTGGAGTAGGTTTTGGTGTTATCGAGGTCCTTTTGGGATTTTGAGCCCAAGAATAGGTCTGTATGGTGATTTAAGACTTGCACGCAAAATTTGGTGTCATTCCGAGTAGTTTAAGTATGATTTGGCACGTTCGGAGTAGTTTGAATGAACTTGTAGTTCATAAGTTGATTCTATTTGGTTTTGGGTTGTGATTCGTAGTTTTGATGTTGTAATCCGTGTTCTTGGTGTGCGAGCAAGTCCGCTTTATGTGTACGAACTTATTGGTATGTTCGGTCGAGGCCTCGGAGCCCCCATATAGAATTCGGAGGGTCGACAGAGCTTGATTGCTCTTTGGAGAAGAGATGATGGTGGCTGGCATCTAGTGCATTCGCACCTACAGTGGGAATGGTTGCAGGTGCGGCGTCTCGCTCGCAGAAGCAGAAAAGGGAGGGGGTCAGCGTGTCCACTTCTGCGGACTCGCTTCTGTGATGAGGGGATCACAGCCGCAGAGAAGGCCAGTGTGGGCAAGGTTGCATGTGCTAGAAGCGAGCCGCAAAAGCGGGCTCGCAGGTGCGGTGCCCTTCTGTTGGTGCGCCCTATGTTGGGCTGTGTGTGTTCCGTAGGAGTGGACCTTTGCCCGCAGAAGCGGGTTTGCGGGTGCGACACAAGGTCCGCATAAGCGGAATTCTCTGGAGGCAGTGAGGGCTTTTAATGTCGGGACTTAGGAAATTTTAGCTCATTTCTTTGATCTCCTGGGCGATTTTGGAGCTCTTTGAAGAGGGATTTTGTCCTAGCACTTTGAGGTATGTAATTTCTATATTAAATGAGTTTAATACATGTATTTTTGTGTAGATTCTTAGCATATAAAGTGTAGAAATTGTGGGTTTAGTTAAAAACCTATGTTTTGATAAAAATGGGATTTAACCACAAAAATAATTGTGGAATTGGTTGAAAATTATATATTTGAGTTCGTGAGGTTATGAGTAACAACTATCTTCGAAAAATGTCAGAATCCGGGCACATGGGCCCGGGGATGAACTTTAGGAATCTTCCAATTTGGGTTGGGTAATTACTCTAATGGCTAAATTATTAACTTTTGTGTGTACATTGATTAATTTATATAATATTTGGCTAGCTTCGAACTGTTCGGCACCAAGTTGAGACCTTATAGTGAATTTGTGGCACGAAAAGTGAGCATTAAGACGAGGTAAGTCTGTTGCCTAACCTTGTAAGAGGGAATTTACCCCATAGGTGTTTAAAATTATTATTTGCTTCTAATTGTGGGGGCTACGCACGCACGAGGTGACGAGAGTCAATGCGTAGCTACTAATTTTTCTTAAGTCCGAGTAGTTTTAGGACCCAAACTATGAAATACTTGTATTATTTGCACTCTACTTGTTATTTTAAGTACCTAAATAATATTGAAACTCGATAAAGGATTCGTAAAGGCCGAATTTCACTTACCTTGAGTTTTGGCGGGTTACTTGATTGTTAATAGAAATTGTGCTTCCTTGTGTCAGGCTTGTAATATCTTTTAAATCGGATGTTGATAGAGTATTCTCTCTTCTTGTGGAGAGGGTCGAATGCCCCGACAGTATAATAGATGCATCTATGGTTCGTGCCGCTCAACCCTCTATTGTGTACACATTATCCTAGATTGGGCCGTACGACCTCAGCATAAATCGTGCGTGTTAGTGCTTGGAGCCCGAACATACTTGATATTATTTTCATGAATTGAGAGGTTATAATTATTTAATTCCTTGAGATTTACTTGGAATTAGTATGTGTTAGAGAAAGACTTTTGGAATGTACTATTAGTTAGAGAACATTCAATACCATATTTTCTATGCTTATTTAGCATTCCTGTATTTCATTGTTAGCCCATAGTAAGTGTCGATGTCGACTCCTTGTCACTACTTCTTCGATGTTATACTGAATACTTACTAGGTACATGTTGATTACGTACTCACGCTACTCTTCTGCAATAATCGTGCAGGATCTGAGGCAGGTGCATCTGGCATTCATTCTGGCGCGCACCCCCGATAGCATGAGGCTTAGTGGTAAGCTGCTTTCTGAGTCCGTCCTGCAGCACCCAGAGTCTCTCTTTTGCATTTTATTTTCTATTTACTCTATCTTAGACAGTAGCTTAGTATTTTGTATATTCTACTTGTTGCTCAAACACTTGTGTCACCAGGTGTTGGAACACACGCTAGTAGACTTTATGATTTTTGAGCATTTATCTCATTGCATTTGCTCTTACATTGGTTTTCGCCTTATTTTATTATATTTTCTACTCCTATTTTCTTAATAAATGAAATTCAATAACTTTGGAATTATGAAAAGGAACAATTATATGGCTAGATCACCGTTGGCTTGCCTAACAACGACGTTAGGTGTCATCATGACCTATAGGAGAAATTGGGCTGTGACAACATGGTATCAGAGCACTAGGTTCACGTAGTTCTCAGAAGTAATACGCAGGCTTAATTGAGTCTTGCGGATCGGTGCGGAGACGTCCGTACTTATCTTTGAGAGGCTACAGGGTATTAGGAAACTACTCTTTGTTCATCTCCTATCGTGCAGTTGATGTTGTGCTAAGTATCCTTCCCTTATTCTCTCACGGATGGTAAGTACGCATGTGGCAGATGTACACGGTCGTGGAGGAGCTGCTCCCCTTATTGCTAGAGGCCGAGGGAGGGCTCCGGCTCGTGGTAGAGGACGAGGGCATCCTAGAGTTGCTCCAGTTATGCCACTAGCGGATCCAGCAGAGGATCCTATTATTGAGGAGCAGGGCGAGGTGACTGCAGTGGAGCTGGCCCTAGTGGATTTCATGTTAGTGCCAGGATTCCCGAAGGTCATGAACTGGGCCAGCAGAGATACCCACATCCCAGGCGGGAGAGGGAGCACAAACCCCTACCGCTCAAGCTCCAGGGCATGCAGCTGCCGTATATCAGACCGCCTCCTCGAGGTAGTTGGCCCACATATCCAGCAACACCGCCTCCTCGAGGTGGTCCACTGTGGCCCTATTTAAACACTATCCTAGAGAGCTCCTACCGTCCACCACCTATTCAGGGTTCCTCCAGTGGGCCTTCAGGCCATCGAGGTCAGACTTTAGGTCAACAATTCACCGTACTGAGAGGTTGTTTCGAGTGCGTGGATCTTGGTCATGTGATGAAGTTATGCCCCAGGCTTCGGGGAAAGGCAGTACAGCAGGGTCCACAGCCTGTGATTACAGCACCAGCTGCCATACCAGTCATCCGGCTGCCCAGAGGCGGAGGGCAGGTGGGTAGGGGCCGTCTTAGAGGTGGAGGCCAGTCAGGTGGCGCTCCAGCCAGGTTTTATGCCTTTCCAGCCAGACTAGATGCAGTAGCCTCAGATGCCATGGTCACATGTATTATTTATGTCTGCAGTAGAGATGCTTCAGTACTCTTCGATCCAGGGTCTACAAATGCATATGTTTCATCTATGTTTGCTCATTTTTTGGGTGTTCCTCGTGAGTCCTTGGGTACACCTATTTATATGCCCAAACTTGTGGGCGATTTTGTTGTTGTGGATCGGATCTATCAGTCCTGTATCATTACTTTCTGTGGTTAGAAGACTAGAGAGGATCTTCTATTGCTCGATATGACCGACTTTGAGATCATCCTGGGTATGAACTAGTTGTCTCTATATCACGCCGTCCTTGATTGCCATGCCAATACTGTTACCTTGACGATGTCGGAGCTGCCTAGATTGGAGTGGAAGGGTAAGATCGTGATGGCATGCATAACATATGTTAAGTTTTTAACATATTCAAACAAATTAACCATTAAATATAACTAGTAAATGGCAAACATAGCTAAAAATGAATAATAGTTATATATTTTCCCAAAACCGATAGTACAGAGTCATAAGCTCTACTCAGAATACATTGGAAATCACTAAATAATACAACACTGAAAAAAAAATAAACAGTCAAACAACAATGGAAGGTGACTCTGAGGCCTGCGAGGAGGCATGCAGGTATATTGTGAAGTCTCCACAACAACTCTAATAATCAGTTCGCTAACACCAGCTCGCTCTAAGATACTTGGATCTACATATAAATGCGCAGAAATGTAGTATGAGTACACCATAGCGATTCCTAGTAAGTATCAAGACTAATGTAGTAATGAAGAGGTTCAAGTCAAGACACTCACTAATCAAATAACCTATGCATAATATCCATATAAATCTAACAACAGAAAAGCAAAGTAAATAAATGGCAACGAAGGGTAATCATGTGATAAAACCGCAAATCAATCAAAGCACATATAAAATACAAGTGAAAGCAATTAAGGGAAAACAGTGACAGTTTTAATCATCAAACCGTTCCGACACAAGATTTACAACAAGAATCACCCCAAGGTACCACACCTTATAATCATAAATCACAAGTCCGAAATCATGAATCATATACAGATGGCACCTCGTGCCCACATTATCAATCACAACTGCACGAACAACTTACATGTTGCATTGACGACTCACATGCCTATATCACAATCCGCCCAACGTGGTCATAGGTTCAATATCACAATCCGTCCGGCGGGGTCATAGGCTCAATATCGCAATCCGCCAGACATGGTCATAGACTCAGGCATGGTCACATGCTCAATATCTCAATCCGCCTCGCATGGTCAAAGGCTCAATATCGAAACCCGTCCGGAGTGGTCACCGTCTAGCAGTCCAGCCATATCGCAGAGAATACAAATATACAAAAATACATGTATATGATCAATGAACATCGAGTTTCATACCCCTGGACTGGAATAAATGACATGTTATGGTGTATGCATGTGCAAGTGTACTATCATAATTCAAATCAAAAAGTAATATCAGAGACATAAAGTGGCACATTGGAAATCGCACAACAAATCACATAATATGCATGACAAGCACAAGGATGTTACACCACCACATGAATTTCAGTAATACAATTCCCTCAAGCCATCATATATCATCCCCACATAGCGCCTCTTGTCTCGCCGCGTGCACAATAATAAAGTAAATGCCCGCCTTGTCTCACTGCATGCACATCAACAATTAACCAACCTAGTCTCTCCACATGTATAAACCCGATAAAAATAATTATATAGCCCGTCTTGATTTGCCGCATTTGCAATATCAATAATAACAATAGCACGGCAGAACCTCGTGTAAACACTCGACAATCTGCTCAACAAGTCTATGTGTGCCAAAATCACAGCAACCCAACATACCAACTATTGTAATCAAGACATCAACTCACAAATCTGCCAACTAGTGCACAAGGACAATCAATAAGGGAAATTGGATGGATGTTCAACATATAGCATGAATTTAGCTAACCCAAATAGCAACAACTTCAAAAACGCCCAACATGGCCAATTAAGGAAATAAAATCCTAGAACAGGATATCTAATATGGTATATGAATTCAAGTAATTATCCACAATATGAAATGTGTAGCGTAGAGATCAACCAATCAAAAAAAGTCAATAAGAGCAATTTCGGGTCATATCCGGTCAAAACCAACACATATGCGCCCGTGTACACATTTGTCACCTTATGTATACGTTGTTCACATAGTAGACATAATGCAATTAGATCAAATCCAATGGGGAAGTTCCCAAACAAAAGGTGGCAAGATACTTACCTCAAAAGCCCTCAATCAATACGCTAAAAATGCCTTTCCTCTAAAATTTACCTCTGCTCGGCTCAAATCTAACCAAAATTGATTTCATAACATCAAATAATGCAACAGAAACCAATTTCAATTAATAAAGTTATGATCTTTACACAATTTCCCAAAAGTCAACAAAATTCAACCTCAGGCCCACCCAGTCAAAACTCGATTCAAAGGATAGATCTTGACTACCCATATCTCCACAAGTCTAAATATGTGGTTGGTTTTCAAATTCGAATCCAATTCGAGTCTCAAATTTCAAATTTTTATTTTTCAAAACATAGTAAAAAATCCCAAAAGCTCTCTTCAAATTTCATGATTTATATGTTAAATCTCATAAACAATCTTGTTGTATAATCAATTTTGAGTTAAAGTAACTTACCCAATGATTGTGTATGAAAATATCTTCTCAAAATCACCTCCCGCCGAGTCTAAGGCTCAAAATGTAATAAAATGAGACTAAGTACCGAAATACACAACATATAATCAGCTGCAGGTGTCGTATTTGCAACTAGAGATTTGCAAATACGACATGCGTCGCAAAAGCAAAACCTGGCCCACTCTAGAGAATCTCGCAAATGCGAGAAAGCCATTGCAGAAGTAGTATTCTCCAGCCCCAACTCCCTATTGCACATGTGATCAGGGGTTCATATGCAAACCTCGAACCCATTGCAAATGCACTCTTAGTTCCGCAAATGCAAAAGTTGGTCCCCTTGCCCAGCATCGCAAAAGCGAGAAGGATCTCGTAATTGCGGTGGCCGCAAATGCGACCAACTCCTCGCAAATCTGAGAATATAACGCCAGCAAAAATTTGAACCTCTCTCAAACTTCTCGAAACACGTCCAGAACGCACCCGAGCCCCCGGGTCTCCACTTGTCATGGCCTAAAATCCCACCTTAAGGATCGTGATGGTACCTAGTCCCTAAGACTAGGTAAGCCTAATATATGTTGAGTTTTTAAATGATTCAAATCATTTAACCATTAAATATAACTAGTAAATGATATACATAGCTAAAAACGAATAATAGTTATACATTTCTTCAATACCAGTAGTACGGAGTCATAATCTCTACTCAGAGTACACTAGAAATCACTAAGTACAACACTGTGTGAAAATAATGTAAACATTTAAGGAACAATGGAAGGTGACTCCGAGGGCTGCGAGCGGGCATGCAGGTATACCTATAAGTCTCCACAGCAACTCTGATAATTTTCTCGCAAATGCCCAGCTCGCTCTAAGGTACATGGATCTGCACAAGAATGTGCCGAAGCGTAGTATGAGTACACCGTGGAGGTACCCAGTAATTGTAAATACTAACCTCCGTGGAGTAGTAACGAGGTTCAAGTCAAGACACTCATTAATTAAATAATCTGTGCAGAATATCAATATAAACCTAACAACGAAAAAGTAAAGTAAATAAATGGTAATGAAGGATAATCATGTGATAAAACCACAAAATAATCAAAGCTAAAATAAAATACAAGTGGCTGCAACTAAAGAAAAACAACGACAGTTCTACTCATCAAACAGGCCTGGGACAGGATTTATAACAAGAATAACTCCGAGGTACCACACCTCATAATCACAAATCACGAGTCTAAATTCACGAATCATATACACATGGCACCTCGTGCCCACATTAACAATCACAAACTCATGGACAACTCACGTGCTGCATGGACAAATCACGTGCCAATATCACAATCCGCCCGACGTGGTCACAGGCTCAATATCACAATCTTCCCGGCATGATCATAGACTCAATATCACAATCCGCCCCGCGTGGTCATATGCTCAATATTTCAATCCTCCCGGCATGGTCAAAGGCTCAATATCCAAACCCGTCCGGTGTGGTCACGGGCTACCAGTCTAGCCATATCATAAAGAAAGCAGATATAAAAGAATACACGTACATGATTAATGAACATCGATTTTCATACTCCCGGACTTGTATAAATGACATGTTATGGTGTATGCATGTGCAAGTGCACTATCACAGCTCAAATCAATAAGCAATATCAGAGACACGGAATGGAACACTGGAAATAGCACAACAAATCACATAATATGCATGACACACACAATGATGTCACACCACCACCCAAATATCATCAATAAAATGCCCCCAAGCCATCACATATCATCCCCATATAGACCCATTGTCTTGCCGCATGCGCAACAATATATATATATATATATATATATATATATATATATATATATATATAGAGAGAGAGAGAGAGAGAGAGAGAGAGAGCTCGCTGCATGTGTAATATCAATAATAAGAATAGAACAGCAGAACCTCGTGCAGACACCCCGACAATATGCTCAACAAGTCCAAATCTGCGAGTGCCATGCTCAAGGACAATCAATAGGGGAAAGCGGATGGGTGTTCAAATAACATGAATTCAGTTAACCCAAATAACATCAATTTCACGAATGCCCAACTTGGCCAATTAAGGAAATAAAATCCTAGAACATGATCTCTAACATGGTATATGAACTCAAGTAATCATCCACAATAGGAAACATGTAGTGTAGAGATCTCACAATCAACAAAAGGCAATAAGAGCAATCTCGGTTCATATCCAGTCAAAACCAACACATATACACCCGTCTATACACTCGTCACCTTATGTACACGTCGTTCACATGGTAAAAATAATGCGATTAGATCAAATCCAATGGGGAAGTTCCCACATACAAAGTTAGGCAAGATACTTATCTCAAAAGCCCTCAATCAATACTCTAAAAATGTCGTTCCTCTAAAATCAACCTTGGCTTGGCTCAAATCTAACCAAAATAAACTTAATAACATCAAATGATGCAAGAGAAATCAATTTCAATTAATAAAGTTTAGATCTTTACACAATTCCTCCAAAGTCATCAAAATTCAACCACGGGCCCACCCGGTCAAAACTTGGGGTAGATCTTGTCTACCCATAGCCCCAGGCGTTGAAATATGCATTTGGTTTTCAAATTTGAGTCCAATTCGACTCTCAAATCTCAAATATTTATTTTTCAAAACATAGTCAAAATCCCCGAAAACGCTCTTCAAATCTCATGATTAGATGTTATGTCTCATAAATAATCATGTTATATAATTAAAAATTAGTGAAAATCACTTACCTAATGATTGTGTATGAAAATATCTCCTCAAAATTTCCTCCCACCAAGTTTAGGGCTCAAAATTTGATAAAATAAGACCAAGTCCCAAAATAGACTACATCTATTCAGTTGCAGATGTCGCATTTGCGACTGGTGCTCCGCAAATGCGACACAGGCGTGGAAAAAGCAAAGCCTGGCCCAGTCTTGAGAATCTCACAAATGCAACAATTTTTCCACAAATGCAAATCAAGCAGACTCTTAAATACGAGAAAGACAAGCGGTCTGCTCCGACCCCAGCTCCCCATCACAAATGTGATCTTAGTTTCGCAAATGCGAAAGTTGGTCCCCTAGCCCATCATTGCAAAAGCGAGAAGGATCTGGCAAATGTGGTGTTCGCAAAGGTGACCAACTCCTCGCAAATGCGAGAACAGAATACTAGCAAAAATCAAAACCTCTGTCAAACTCTCTAGAACGCGTCTGAAACTCACTCGAGCCCTCGGAGCTCCACACTAAGCATCTACATAAGTACATAAATATCATAGGAACTCGTTCGCATGATCATAACACCATTATAACGTCCTAAACCACAAATCGGACACAAAAACACATGAAAATGACAATGAAACTTAAGAATTGCAAGAAACACAACCATGTATCTGATTCCTATCAAACTAACTCGGAATGACACCGAATTTTGCAGACAAGTTACAAATAACAAAATGGACCTATTACAAGTCCCGAAACAAAAATCTAATCCTGATAGTCATAAAGTCAAACCATGGTACAACCTAGGAAGATTCTAAAACTTCAAATTGCCAACTTTTGCCAAAAAGTGCAAAATAAACCTAGGAACCTCTATATCGAATTATGGGCATACTCCTAAGTTCATGATAACCATCCGGCCCTAACGGAACTATCAAAACTACGATCCGAGATCAAATATTCAAAAAGTCAAACTTGGTCAATATTTCCAACTTAAAGTTTCAAAAATGAGAATCATTCTTTCAAATCAATCTTGAATTGCTCGAAAACCAAAATCAACCATACACTCTAGTCAAAATACATAACATGAAGCTACTCAAAACCTCAAATATCTGAGCAGAATACTAAAGCTCAAAATGACCGATCGGATTGCTATAGTTATGTGCCATCACGACCTCGTGGGATTTAGGTCATGACTCCAGTGATATAAGAGGATCAAAAGTATTTTTATAGAAGTTGAGTCAGTATAGCAGTGTCATGGACCATTAATGTAATAGAAATTACTGGTTTCTTTGGTACAATCGAATTACAACCACTTTTGTGGAAGGAATTTTGGGTTTGACAGTCCTTATGACCTGGTTTACTTGGAGAGAGTTAGATCCAATTGCTTGATTAGGTGTAAGTGAGTTTCTAAGAGCTCAGGATAGTCTTCACCAAGACTTTAAAGTTGATGTTGCCTACAGGCTTAGATAGTTTGTTGCACCTTTTTTATTTTCTCATGAATTAAGCTAAGTTTTATGCTTCTAGACAATGAATAATTATGACGAGAACTATCCTACTTGTGCTTCGGAGTGCAAAATAAAGTTCTTATACTTAAGATACAGCATTTTTGTTTCTACAGTGAATGGTAAAGGTTGTACTTTATCTTTGGAAGGGGGATCTTAATTTAGAGACAATGCAAGAGATTTAATTTGCGGAAGAGCATGGTGGCACTATCTGAGTCACCGAAAAGGGTGTGAGTTATATAAAATACATTGAAAATGAAGTCTACAAAAATTTTGATTAGTGTAACACTTTACAAATTCAGGGTATGTTTGAACTCATTAAGTGCTTGTGGTTAGACCCAAATTATGGTAACTAATGTGTATTCACATATGGAAGTCAAGGTCTAAGAGTATACCAAGTGTAGAAGAAGGTTAGAGTTAAAAATCATTGAAAAGTGCTAAGTTGAAAATTCAGGCCAGACATGCAAACCGCATATTTGACATGAGAAGCGCATATTGGACCTTGGGTTTGTGTGAAGCAGGAGAACATGAGTAGAGAAATCACTGAAGGTTGAAAACTTTAGGTCTCAAATAGTCGACATGTGGTGGCCACATATGGGTTGCATGTTAGACATACGGGCCGTATGTGTTACCATCTGTTGAAAGCTCTGTGAAGATGGAATTTTACAAGTCTCTGAAGTGGACATGCAGAGGCTAAATATGGGTCATATATCAACCTTGTATTAGTCGTATATGTATCATTGTAGGCTCTAAGAGTTAACATAGGACCAACATATGGACCAAATATCCAACATATGGACTGTATGTCCAACATACGGATCGTATGTGGTGGCCATACGTCGAAACTAACACAAATCTATAAATATGAGAATTTTTTGAATTCAAACCCTATTTTGTTTTGGCTGACTTTTTGAGAAAATAACCCTAAGGATCCCCAAATCATAGAAGGTGAGTTCCGACTCAATTCCATTGATTACTACACCAAAATAACAAGAATTTACACCAAATCATCCTTTAAATCCGGTTTGATTTGGTGGCATTCTTGGCCACATGGTGTTTAGTGAAGGTATCAAGGTTGATCCGAAGAAGCTTGAGGTGGTTCAGGGTTGGTCTAGACCTTATATAGCTACAAAATAGGATTTCTTGGGTTTGGTTAGTCACTATTGCCGCTTTGCGAAGAGGTTTTAATCTAGTGAAGCCTAATTGAGTAAGTTGACCCAAAAAGGTGTTCCTTTTAGATGGTCTGATAAGTTTGAGAAAAGCTTGCAGAAGCTCAAGACTACTTTGACTGTCGCCCCGGTGTTGGTGTTGCCCACAGCTTCAGGGTCATACATGGTGTATTGTGATGCTTCACGCATTGGTCTAAGTAAAATGTTGATACAAGATTTCAGGGTGATTTCATATGCATCACGGCAGTTGCAGTCCATGAGAAGAATTATCTGGTTCATGTTTGTAATTGGCGGCTATTTTTCATGCATTCAAGATTTGGAGACATTACTCATATGGTGTATCATGTGAGGTTTACATTAATCATCTAAGTCTTGAGAAATTGTTCAAGCAAAAGAATTTGAATTTAAGGGGGCGAAGGTGGTTGGAGTTGTTGAAGGACTATAATATCACTATCTTGTATCATCCGAGGCAAATTTGATAGTGGATTCTTTGAGTAGGAAGGCGGAGAGTATGGGTAGCTTAGCATTCATTCCATATGTGGAGATTTCTTTGGCTATGGATGTTCAGGCTTTGCCCAACCAATTGGTGAGATTGGATTTTTCTGAGCCTGATAGAGTTCTTGCATGTCTTGTCGCATGGTCTTCATTGTTTGAGCGCATTAAGGATCGTCAGTATGATGATCCCCATTTGCTTGTCCTTAAAGGCACGGTGTTCTGAGTTGGTGCTAAGGAGGTGGTCACTGGTGATGATGGTATATTGCGACTTCAAGGTCGGATTTGTGTTCCTAATATTAATTCTTGAGGATATGTATCGTGATTTGAAGTAGCATTACTGGTGGCAGATGATGAAGAAATTGATGGGCTTGTTTCGTGGTGTTTGAATTGTCAGTAGGTCAAGAATGAGAATTAGAAATCAGGTGGTTTGCTTTAGAGATTAGGTTAAAAGGAGTGGAAGTGGGAACACATTAGCATGGACTTTGTGATAGGATTGCCACGGACCTTGAGGAAGTTTGATGCAATTTGGGTCAATGTGAATAGGTTGACAAAATTTGTGCATTTCATTCTGGTCATGACTTCATACATTTGAGAGTAAGTTAGCCCAAATCAACATTAGAGAGATTGTCTGTTTGCATGGGGTGCATGTTTCTATCATCTCGGATTGGGGTACTCAGTTCACATCTCACTTTTGGAGAGTTGTTTTGCGAGAGTTGCGCATGCAGGTAGAGCTTAGCACTTAATTTCACCCACAGACAGATGGGCAGTTCGAGCGGACAATTAGGATCCATGGGAATATTCTGAGAGCCTACGTCGTTGATTTTGGAGGCCAATGGGATCAACTTCTACCATTGGCGGAGTCGGCTTACAACAACAACTACCAGTCCAGTATTCAGATGGCTCTATTTAAGGTCTTATATGGGAGAAAGTCACATTCTTTGATTGGTTAGTTTGATCCTAGTGAGGCTGGGTTGCACATTTTTTATTTGTGATGCCTTAGGAAAGTGAAGTTGATTTAGGAGAGGCTTCGTGCAGTGCATTCTAGGCAGAAGAGTTATGCTAACAGCAAGGGTCGCGATGTGGAATTTATGGAGGGTAAGAAGGTACTTCTTAGATTTTCTCCTATGAAGGGCATGACGAGACTTGGGAAGAATAGCAAGTTGAACCCTAGATATATTGGCCATTTGAGGTTTTAAAGAGAATTGTTGAGGTGGCTTACATACTCGCTTTCCCACCCATCCTGTCGGGAATGCATTTAGTATTCCATGTTTCTATGCTTCGGAAGTATTATGAAGACTTCTCACATGTTTGATTTTAATTATGTGCAGTTGGATGAGAATCTGGTTTATGAAGAAGTGTTGGCAACCATGTTGGATAGGCAGGTTCGAAAGTTGAGATCGAAAGAGATTGCATCAGTGAAGGTTCATTGGAGAGATCAATCGGACGAGGAAGCGACTTGCGAGATCGAGCATGATATGCAGAGGAGATATCCTCATCTTTTTGGCATTCTAGGTATGATTATAAGCCCATTTAAGGATGAACGTTTGTTAAAGAGGAGGAGAATGTAATGACATGGCTGGTCGCTTTGTGTATTAGAGACATGTTACCCAATTTGATTCTTCCCATATGTTCTTTTGTTTTTTTTTTTTTTTTACTTGCGAGGATGGTTGGTCTGGTTTCAGGAAGGTTTGGGAGTGAATTGGAATACTTAGTTATATTTTAGAAGCTTGAGTAGTAAGAGTTAACCAAGGTTTGACTTTTGAGTACACGACCTCGGATTGGTGATTTGATTGTTCCAATAGGCTTGTATGGTAATTTTGGACTTGAGCATACGTTCGGATTTGAAGGTTCATAGAAGATTTTGCCTCTATTTGTCGAATGTTTTGAAGAATTGCGAGTTCTTAAGTTTGTCTGGTAGTCCAAGCTACACAAATAGTTAATTTGTTTTTAATCTCAAAAGTTTTCCTACAAAGGAGCTGGCTTCAACAACCCATAAGGGACGGTTTGCCAAGCTATGCAACTCAGAAAACTTTTGTACTATAACCAACGTTAGCTGTTTATAACTCAGAAAACGTTCGTACTACAATAAGCTAACTTTGAAAGAGTATTCTTACTTTATTTTCATACATGGACCGGCTTTTCCATCCATTCGAAAGAAAGAACAAGAGGAAAATTTAGAAAGCACTCATATGTAATATATCACAAGAGATTTACAAAGGTTACAAGATGATCCTACAACTTCTACAAGGCCTCCTTTATATAGGACTAGGAGGTTATTACAAGACAAACTTTCCAGATAAAATAAATCTATGTTACATGACGAACTTATCTACAAGCGGGTCCCTCTTGGAATGTGAAGGACTTTAGGCAATACAACTAAAAACACCTAAAAACAAGTGAACAGGGTGAAATATACATGGTGTAGCATGTGAAAGTATGAGGGAGCATGTGACGCCATGTGAAAGTATTGTGTTGCATGTGACGAAGCATGTGGGGTCATGTGGAAGCATGTGAAAACAAGTTGAAGTGGGGCCTGGATAGTACGGAAAGATGTGAAAACTTATTTGTCATGGGTGGATATTTTTGAGGGTTTTTTGGTAGATAATGTAGGATTATGGTGGGATTAGCAAGAATTAAGATTATTATCCTTCATTGATTCTAGGATTGTCTTTTAGGCATCTTTTCAAAGACCTTGTGGAGTAGCGCCTGAAACTTAACGGTTCTTCCCCGTTGTGTTCTTTCCCCTTTGGATTGAGAGATGTAATCCGCAACTTTAATCTGGAAATGTCATGAGTGATCTTTTCTCAGATGACTTCATATGGTGTTTGATATTCTTTTGCTGCTTCCCGGACTCTTTCCCAGTGAGGATGAGTGTTGGTCTAATTCCAGCTTGCCCAATCTTTTGGGCATATCTCTCTCAGGATGCACATATTTTGCTGAAAAAGGATTCTTTGTGCCTCGCTATATTCTTCTTCCATTGATAAAATGGACACGGGAAGTTTCCACCAGAATGATGCACGTGCTTGCGCCTGGACTTTTCCATTAATGATCTTCACTGGCCTATGGAACATGAATATCTTTGCTGCGTAGGAATAGTTGAAACATTTCTTCCAATATCTTCTAGGCTTGAACCATAGTAAAAATACTTTAAGGGCTAGTGCAATGTTATCAAAATCCTTGAAGACGTTGCATTTGAATTCCATGAAAATATAATACTGATGGCATAGGTACTAGAAAAATCATAGTAGTTCTTGTGGAAAATCTTTGGCTTGAGCTATGAATAAATGGCAAAACGGATATTCTGGATTGACACCATAAGTCTTGAGAATGGATCCTCCATATTGCTGGAAAACTCGGAGCTCATAATAAGTTCTTCTTTCTATAATAATTGACGGATCAAAGGGATCAATGAGGTTGAACAACTCCGATAGATGATCTGTTGGCTTTAATGAACTTGTTCCTGGTATATTTGAAAGCATGAAGATGTGGCTAATTGGCTTTTCCTTTGATTTCAGTTTTGCTGGGGAAAATCTTTTTGAGAATTCTTCCGGTCGAGACAGAAAATCTGCTAGAATATTATCCTTTCCTTTTAGGTGCTTGACTTGATACTTGTATGGAGAGAACCATTGAGCCCATCTGAGAATCTGAGGATTGGGAATAATTTTTGAATTTATCTGGATCATCATTGGGAAGGCCTTCATATCCATCTCTATTAGAAATTCTGTATGGATAAGGAAAAAATTGAATTTCTTGATTCCATTCTTTACTGCAAGAATTTCCTTGAAAGTGGAGTGATAATGTTGTTCGGCATCTTTAAACTTTCCACTGGCGTATCCGCATATTTTCCTCTAGCCATTTTTTTCTTCAAATAGAATAGCACTCCAACATTCATGGCTAGCATCAGTTTGCAGTATCTTCTTTCCATCTGAAGGGATGTAGAGAGACTTGACATTTTTAGATATCTCCTTTATTTTTCTGACTGCTTCATCCTATTTCTCTAACCATGATGGAGCATTTTTCTTGAGCATTTCTGTGAGCGGTGAAATCTATGTAGAGATATTTGGAATGAAATCTCTTACATTATTTATTACACCTAAGAACTGTTGGATCTGCTTTGTTGTGAGGTTGGTATCCGAAAATTTAAGTAATTCTTGACATATATGTGGTCCTGGACTTTATTCACCTTGGGAAAAATGCATTCCGAGAAAATCAATCTCTTTTTTAGCAAGAACCATCATTTTTGCTGAGAGCATGATTCCGTACAGTTTTACTAATGTCTCAAATTGATGAAGCAAGTTGACATGTTCTTCTAATGTATTACTAAATAACAGGATGTCATCAATGTAAACTAAGGAGGTATGGAGGATGGGTTGGAGGATTTTTATCATGGCTTTTTGGAACAAGGAGGATGTTGTTTTCAACCCGAAGGGCATGACTTTCCACTGGAAGTGATGATCGGGGATGCAAAATCCCGTTTTGGGTCGTTCTTCAGGGTGGATTCCCAATTGCCAAAATCCAGATTTTAAATCAAACTTGAAAAAATATTTGGCCTTGGCTAAGTGGGAGAAAAGAGTGAGTTTATTTGGGATAGGGGAATTTATCATCTTGGAGGAAATGGTTAAGCGGCTGGTAATTAATAACTAGCCTGAGTATTCCTCTTGTCTGCTCAGCTCTTTTGTTGACATAAAATTCTTCGCATGCCCATTGTGAATCCGACGGCTCTATTAGATCAAATTCCAAAAGTTCTTCGAATTCTTTCTTTGTAAGCTGAAGATGATCTAGATTCATGCCTGAATGACTGGCCTTTGTCGGATTGATGTTTTCATTTTTCTTGAAAGGGAGCTTGACAAAAAACTCTTGGTTTTTCCATAATGGGCTTTTCCCTTTCTTCATGAAATCCTTGTGGGATTCAGCACATGAATTTTCAATGAGATTTTGCTCAATCTATTTGATTTGTTCGTCATTGGTGATTTGGAATAGCCTTGGGATCTCAGAATAAGGTCTGAACTGCTTTTTAAAAGATATCCCGTTACCTGGATCTGGAGTTGATCTCTAAGTTGTCTGTGAATGTTGAATCCAATAATAAGATCTTTTCCTAGCACATCAGACCCTAGCATCTTGGTTCTATACTTCAATCCTGGAAAGAACTCAATTGTGGTCGGGTGCTTTGTAATGACAGTTGTGGTTAAGATTGCATTTGATGCAGTGTTAAAATCCTTAAAATGCGGCACCCATTGATCTTCAGGGAGAACAGCAGGATTTATGAGTGAGGAAGCAGCTCCGGTGTCGATGAAAGGAATAACTCGAGCTGGTTTATCCCATTTTGATGAATAGACTTTGAGTTCTACTTGAGAAACGACTGCGAGAGCATTGATTTCCTCTCGGGCTTTGATCACTGGTTCTGAAATTTGGTACTGATCATTGCCTTGATCTTCATAGATATCAAGAGAGAATAAAGTTTCTTTATTAGGTTCATCATCCACAGAGAATATGGATTCAAGGTCGTCCTCCTTTTCAAGATGTATGCCAGTGTAAACTTCAATCTCTTAAATGAGTTTGACAGATCTTCTTGATTGGGGATAATTTTTTGCGAAATATCCAATCTTATGGCAAATAAAGCATCTGTCCTTCTCGTGAAAATTTTCTGGCCTTCTATGTCTGAAATATTTTGTGCGTCTCTTGGATCTTGATTTTTCATATGGAATTCTTGGCCATCTGAACCTCCTGAATTCTTTCCGTCGTCTGGATGTGTGACAGGAACACCCTGATCCGGTGATTAGATCAGATTTGCGGCATGCTTTGTCAAGCGCTGGATTGTGCTGGATAATTTGCTTTAGGGATGAGCGCTTTGTACAAATGTCATCCAATGCGACGAAAATAGCTTGCCTGATGAAACCAATTTATAGGATTGTTATGGACTGAAACTTTTCTTCAATGATGGTAATGGTTCGGCTTGCCAACAGCTTTGGAAGGGAAGAGACAAAGGCTTGCTTCAGATTGATATCTCCGCTGATTTCAAAGTATTATTTTTTTAAAATGCCTGTCAATGTCATTTCTGTCAAATGACACACACTTCATCTCGAAGAGTTGTATTCGCATTTTCTCCTGTCTTTGGCTAGTATCTCCGCAGAAAACTTCATGTAGGATCCAGATGTTGAAGGCAAAATCTCGGGAAGTAAGAAAAGTATTTTTGTCTTGAATTCTAAGTGAGTTCCACCAATCTCTGAGGATTCCTGAGAACCGTGAAGTGAGTTCTGACAGGATGATATACTTTTCTCATTCGACCAAGATCACCATCCAAGTATAGAAGTCTTGGATCCTTTTAGGCCATTTTGAAACCTTGATGTCATCTAAGGTGAAAGTGTGGAAGCCAGTTCCAATTGGTTTGGACACCATGGGCTCATATCTTCTTTCTGGGATTGGCTCATCTGTCATGCCTTCTTGTTCCTCATCTACTTCAGATACTTCTGGGTCTCTTGGCTGGTTTACAAATATTGGGGGATCTTCGGAAGAGTTCGTTGTGGATTCATTACTTGATTGAGAGCTATCTTCCATTGATTCATTGTCTGATGAATTCAGAGATTCCGACCATGGAGTATCTTCTTCTGATATGTATCTTGGCTGGGAGACATAGAGGTCTTGAGCCTTCTGGTCAGAAATCATCATATTTTCGGGGTTGGACCATTTTGAACTTTCTCCTTGGTCTCGCCTTTTCTTGTTTTGTTTCTGTGCTGCAAGGGCATCTTTTCTTTCCCAAACTATTTTTGCGATATCAAAATCATGTTCTTCTTTTAAGGGTTGGGTGAAAGAGATTGAATTTTGTGAGGTAGATGGATAAGTAGAAAAGGTGTAGTCTAATTTAGGCGGGGAATATGCTTGTGGAGACGTAGGGAAGAAAGTAGGTTTTGAACAGAAAACTGGGATAGTTTGCGGCTTAAAGTGGTCATTTCTCAAAAGTTGAATCTGTTCTTTGATGGAAATCGCCTCCTTTTGTTGTTGTTGGAAGAATTGGAAAAGTGAAGTTCCTGGCGGACAAATCTTATTGTAAATTTGCCAACCTTAGTTCCAAGGCTTTGATTAGACCGGCATGGTGAGACGATGTGTGCTCCATCTTTTTCTAAATAGTTTCCATTTTGCTCATCATTTTATTTTGAGTATGGGCCACGTTCTTTATGGTGTTGCCAATGTTGTTCAATACCTTGTTTTGGCAGATGGAGTTTTCTGATTACCAGTTCATTGTTGCTTCGATGTCACTTGTTGGGGGTTTTTCTCCAGTATGTAGCACTACGTTTTTCTTGGAAATTTTTGGGCATGGCTTATACCCTCCTTTTCAAAAGGTTGAAGTGAAGAAAAGTCTTGGGTATGAATGGAGCTTGAAGGACTTAGCATGAATATCTATGGTTGTGGGGGATTTGTGATTTTTTGGATTAGTGAAGTTTTAGGTTCAGGTGGCTTTTTGGGTTCTGGGGTATGGGCTGATGGTGATTTGGGTTTGGGTGTGGTTTCACTATCCTCCCAACTTGGAGTGAATTTTTCTAGTATTTTTGGTCATTCCTGGGGTTTGTAACTAAAAAGAAATTCATATTTACCTGGACGACTTAATGAGCCAATTGAAGGATCTTTATTTTCATATTTGGCTCAAAATTATTTTTCAGTAGTTTTCCCCTTTTTCTTGGATTTTGGTTTGGGTTCGTTGAGGCCGAACCTTTCCCAATGACACTGGTAGTGTTCATCATATTCTCCAATTGGATCTTTCAAACAGTCTTGACAATCGCAATTAAGATCCCAAGGGCAGTGTCCTGTAAAGGGGCATTTGAACCACCAAGCTCTTTTTTCATTTTTGTCAAAATTTTGACACCAGTCATGTTCTTCCATGATGCTTTGTATATTCCAAAAGAACTCTCCATCAGGTTCAGGGTATGTATCTGTTGTATCTTTGGGTTGAATCAATTGGCAAGAAAAGATGGTTTTATTAGGTTTTTTGAGATGGGAATGATCAAAGCTTATGCAAACGGTTTTGTCATTTCTTTTGGTAAAAGTTGGTTCACCAGATTGTAGAGATTCCTTCCGTTCTCTTGACTTTTCATAATTTGTGATCCAGGAATCAGGAAGAATTTTGACAAATTCATCTCTTGAAATTTGTTTGGGTATTTGGGTGCACATGGTGTTTCCTTTGGTAGCATCAATATTTAAGAGTAAAGCATTTTCTCCTCCGGGAAGGCAAAGATTCATGGCATGATTTTGGACTCGCCACGCCATTTGGTGATGAAGAGTGGCTTGGATGGAATCTTTGGCTTGAGGGGCTCCTTGGATTTGGACTTGGATTTTTAGTGCTTCGGTTAAGCATGAATCATAAAGGGACAGGTTGAAATTTGGAAAGATAGTTATGAAGGCAGTCCCAGCATTCAGGGTAACTTCTGCAGTACCCAAATTTGCATGTTGGTACTCCAAGTATCTTGTATCTAGAAGAGAAAGTCGAGCTACAACAGGTTGACCTTTTTCTTCCATGATATGTTAAAGCGATTCGGATAGCACCAAAATGGATATGGGTAAAACCATGATCTCTCCATTGCCTGGGAAAATCATATGGGATTTGAAAAGTGATAAATTGTTCCTCTCGAGTGGCAAGAATAGGATGCTGGTCAAGTTTTGAGGCAGCAACATATTCTTTGACTCCTTTTTGTCTATGTTGGACTAAGGAACGAATTTGTGTCCAGGGTGCAAATGATTTTTTGGCGAAAGCTGAGTAGGGGTTTATGAGAGGTAGTTCAGTAGAGGATACTTTTTGTTCATCGGGTAGGATATCTACTTCAGTGAGGTAATCATATTTTTTAGACAAGGTTTTATATAGAGTAGGAGACATAATCATTTTTGCTAGGGAAGAGGATGATGGAAATGACTCGGACATATTTAGTAAACTGTTCCTCCCTCCGAAAGGATGGCCTGGCTCTGATAGGGAAGAGGATAGGTTCATTTGGTTGAATGTAACTTATGTGCAAAATTTTGTTGTAATCCAAAATATCTAAGTATGATTCGGACGCATTCAATGAAGTTGGAATGTTTGAAAGTTAAGGGATGGGTTAAATCTTTGGTTCTTGATTTTTTGTTGTTTTTGATGATTTGAGCCTTGGAAGAAATTTGTAGGAAGTATATAGACTTGTTGGAAACATTGAAAAGGGTCTCCGGGGGCTGGGGTGTGTCTCGGGCTGCTTTCGGACCATTTACATAATGCAACTACTGATGTACTGGTGAACAGCAGTGCGCCGCGATCCAGGATCAGGTCTCACTATCGCAGAGAGAGATTTATGGCTGGCTGATTTTTGCTCTTCCTCTTCACAAACTAGGGTTCGCATTCACGTAGGTTTATAGGCAGGTGCATCGTGTTCAGCTTTGGTTGTTTGCGTTCGCGAAGGTGTGGAGTTAGGCGGGAGATTTGGCCTTCGCGTTAGCGAAGTAAGGATCGCATTCGCATAGGCCTTAGGGTCTGGTCTTTGCATTCGCATTTGTGTGCTAGCATTCGCAAAAAGGAGGAGCTGGCTAGGGGGATTTGTCCATCGCGTTAGCAGTGGTCAGCTCGTGTTCGCGAAGTGGAGTGGTCAGTTGGTCATCATGTTTGTGGGGGTAATGGCGCATTCACAATGAAGGTATTCAAGGTAGGTGCATTTTGTGCTTCGCGATTGCGAAGCATAAGATCGCGAGCTTGAAGGGTATATCTAGACAGACTGTTTAAGTGAAGATTTCAGGATGTTTGCCAATATTTTCATGTTTTGAACCCTAAACTTGGAGAGGGGCGATTATTTAAGGATATTTTCATACAATTCAAGATGATAAGTGATTCTTACTCATTAGTAATTATATTTCAAGCATTTACATGTATTTCTAACCATTAAAACAAGGCATTAAAGAGTTGAATTTGGGGTTTTTCCTATAAACTTAGAGAGCGATTTTGGGGGATTTTGATTGTGAAAATGGAAGCCAATTTGAAATCTAATAATATATTTGAAATTGTGGAGTTATGGGTGAACTTTATCTAATGATCAGTTTTGAATTTTGGCCCAAGGCCCGAGGTTGACTTTTATTGTCTTTTTGGTATTTGATTAAAGAATGAATCTTTTTGTTATGGAATCTATTCCTAAATCTTGTGTTGACATATTTGAGTAATATTTGACTAGATTCGAATCATTTGGAGGTGGATTTGAAAGGAAAAGTAATTTTGGAAGGTTAAAGGTGTTGCTTGGTGGAGGTAAGTCTCTTATATATCCCTGTAAGAGAGAATTTCCCCATTGTTAATCTACTTGATATTTGTTACTTGATTTAAGAGCCACGTGTATGTGAGATGACAAGCATACATTGTAGCTAGGTTATGACCATATCCGATAGAGTTCGACATGGGATTATGCTTTATTTGGACTATGTGTATTATCCATATTTCATTAATTGTATGACTATGTGATGACTTATAGTTATAGTTTAGAAGCATGCTTAAGGTTATTTTGTTAAATTGGGCATCGAGGATTAGTTTGCCATGTTGAGATTTTCTATTAAGCCATAGTCATACACTTGTCTTATTTGACTCATGATTGATGGCTTAATCACTCATTTACATGTTATAACTATACTTTGGATGCTGAAATAGCACATTAAAATATTTATGAATAATTGAATTAGATGATTAGTCATAACTATATGATCTTTTATCTGTATCTCTATTATTATGTCAGGTACTTCTTAATTATATTATTTCTTACACATACTCATGAGTTTGAGTTATCAGACATTGTGAAAAGTTGAGAATTTTTAAACCAAGGACCTTGTGAGCGAATATTGATTATTTATAATATTGTGACTGGATCGGATTGCATGCCGTAATGGTATTATATGTTAATTGGGTTGCACGCCACAACATTAATATGATTAGATCGGTTGCACACCGCAATATTATTATTAGTAAATCAGGTTGCACACTGCAACAGCGCTTGGATATGGATTTGTCCCTCCGGATTCAGGTGATTACCCATGTTACTTTAGGCCCTATGAGTGCAACACTCAGATTGGTGCTAGTTTGGACACTTGGCCAGTGTTGGATATATGAATTTGCGTAGGGAACTGTTGAAGTTGGATCATGAATATGTATTGGTATCTTAGACTTATGTTGTGGCTCCTATGTATATATGATTGTTGGCTGACTCATATCATGATTTTGAAAAAAAATTGAGATAATTAATATTGTATTCTATCTCTTGTTTGCAAAACAATGTCTAAATTCCAGATTTACCGTTTTTCTACTAGTGGACTTGATTGATGATATCATGCTTTATTCCTTGTTCTAATTATGTTTTCTCATGCTTATTGAACTGTTAGTAAGTATCAGTGTCGACCCCTCGTTATTACTTCGACGCTGGACTTGATTTTTACTGAGTACCATGATTTTATACCCATACTACACTTATGCATATTTTTTGTACAGGTTTTGAGGCTGGCATCAGCACTACCCATTAAGCTGAGTAGGAGTATTTTATTGGAGAATTCGTGATGAGTTTCTTTGCATGATCTGATTCGCACATGAAGTCCCCCTTCCTTGCTCATTTATATTTTTTCATGTATTTTCTTTTTTGGACATATATTATTTATCAGTTGAGACAACATATCTTTGTTAGATGCTCGTGACAATATTGTGTAACCTAATTTTGGGAGAGTTTATAAGACAGCTTTGGTAGTGTTTAGACCATATCTGTGATTTATGTATAATGATGATATTTTTAGACTTATTCCTTTTTGTTATTTAAATTATGAACTAGAATTAATAAGGGAATCATATCTTTGTTGTTGTGTGTTGACTTGCCTAACAAGCAGGTTTTAGGTGCCATCATGCCCTTTTGGATGGATATTGGGCTCGTGACACTTTATATGCGTGAGAAGGTGGAACCTTCATTGTTTTAGCAAGTTAAACAAATTTTCAAGTTTTGTAAAGGGTAAATTTCCTTTTACATATTTGGATTGCCCTATATTTAATAAGAGGAAAGCATATTACAATGAGTTGATGAAGAAGGTGAAGAAGAAATTGCAATCTTGGAAGGGTAAGATACTGTCCTATGGAGGCAAGGCAGTATTTATATCAAATGTCCTTCAAAATATGATAATTCACTTGTTATTGGTTATTAATCCTCCCAAATATGTCCTAAATGATTTTCACAAGATCGTTGCAGGGTTCTTCTGGAGTAAAAAGAAGATGGAAATAGCATGCACTGGTGAGGATAGCTAAACCTATATCTGCCTAAGTAGGAAGGTGGATTAAGGTTTAGGTTATTGTATGATATCTCCAAGATTTTATTTGCCAAGTTATGATACAAATTCTTATCTATGAAGTCATTATGGGCGGACTTCATATGGAACAAATATTGCAAGAAGCAAATACTTACCTTGGTGCAATGAAAAGATGGCTCTCGTGTTCGGAAGAAGATGTTATAGGCTAGGATGCTATTGAACATAAAATTTGGTGGGACCTAGATATGACTCTTCTTTTGTTATGATTTGATAATCGGATCGAACTTATTGCACTATGCCATGTTGTCCCAACTAATTTTCCAATTGATGAGGATAACCAAGATATGGAGAAATCGACAGAGAATAGAAGTTGGAATATTCATAAATTGCAACATCTATTTTCGGATGACATTAGTGAGCATATCGGGCAGGATTTGGATGCTATAAAGCATTATGAGCGGTAGGACAAACCATGGTGGACGCTAACTAGCTCAATCAAATTCAGTGTGAGTAGTGCATGGGACCTTCTAAGCATAGGTCTCGTATTTCTCCATATTTTAAAAATATGTGGATTAAAGGGATCCATTTCAATAATTTATTTTTCTTTGGAGGTTGTAGATTTTTAAACTGCTAACTAATGATGTGCTTGAAAGAAAAAGGTATTCTCTTTCAATGTGTGGTATTAACATTGCCTAATTTCAATCTATTGAAGAAATGTCAATAGGTGGAATAGTATTGGCTACACACTTGAGGCACTTATTTGGCCCTACTTTGGTTATTGGTCTTTTTGCTATAAAAAGAATTTCTCTCTATCAAACCCCAATTTTATCTTCCTCTCTGATTTTTTTACTCATAACCGCCCTCTTACACAAATACATTCTCACACATATCTAACAGCCAAGCAACAGCAATCGGATCACCGGCTTGAACCTTGCCAGGAAGTTCATCGACAGCGACCCTCTTCTTCCTTCCTCTCTTCTCTTAATTTTCTCCTGCCATACCTGTACCTTCTCCTCATTTCATTCTCCTTCTCCCAAAATTCCATCCACCGTCAAAATTAAAACACTATCAAAAAATACAAGATGTCGGCAGTGAATGTTGATACCGACAACACCCTCCTCCCCTGATACTTTACCATCTTAATCTTCTTTGTCGCTGTTTTAGGTCTTCATTACCCCCATCACGCCCTTTATCAAATCTACATAAAGGAGAGATTCATCATCAAAAAAAAAAAAAAGAATTGCTGGCGACGACCTTGCTTTTTTTTTTTTTTTTTGTCACTATTCAAAAATACAACTCTGGTGGCTGACGAGACTGTAATCTCTTTTGATGTTGTTCACGATAGAATGGGAAAAGGGTGAGTATGTTAATTATATTAGACATGAATTATAAAAATTTTAGGTGGCATTTAATCTGTTCCTATATAATAAATTTTATTTTTAATTTGGCTAATTTACTTTCGTTAGTCAAAGAGGATAAAATTTGAGCTATTTGTGTAACAACAGGGGTATGAATAGGCCAATTTTTTAACAGATGATAAATCTACTCTAAATTGAATTTTTGTGGGTAAATTTAGACTTTTCCCTTTTTAAAATGTCTTTTGCTGGATAAATGTGATATTCATATATATATATATATATATATATGAATCTTTGATCAAATATAACTTCACGTCAATGCAAGTCTGGTTTTTCAAGTCTTTATATTCTTCAATTTGATTTCCTTCTAACAGTTAGATCCCTTCTTGTTATACTTGTCCAAGTACCCAGAACTGCCCTTTTCCATTACACGTACTCCTGCTTGTTAGTCCATATAATAGACATTGTCTTTTTTGTTTGTGATTTGCATATTTTTTAATACCAAAATTAGACACCATAGATACCCTTTCCTAGACTTCGAGTCATCATGGAAAATAGTGTTTTTAGTACTAGTGTTCGAGGTTTTACATTTGTTTTGCAGATAGAATGCAAAATGTTCAGGCGCTTATTATCATTTTACGAACCATTTGGACCAACTGATCATGAAAACTTCTCAAGTGATTCACACTCTTCAATGTCAAATATGGACCTGCTCGAAAAGGATACCCACTTGGCACTGCATATTAATGGATGTGAGGTTACCAGAGGAATAAGGTAAAAGAGTTTGGACATGCATGACAATTCTTGGGTGTATTTTAGTGGTTTTTATTATTAAATGCTCCACTACTGCATTTCTTAGTTTATTTCTTGAATATTGCAGTATTATTACCATAAGGTGACGTAATGACCTTGATAGGTGATTTTAACTTCTTTCACTACTCTTTCCTCTCAAAATTTTGTTAGGCTAATGTTGTGTTCTTGTATTACCTACACACTTCATTTATGTTTCAAAATTCATCATCTGTTAAGAATGAACGTAACCTCTTAGAGGGCATATTGAAAAATTTAGAAAGCTATGTGTGGGACTCAAGTCAAAAAATGCTTCAATAAAAGTAGGTTAGTAAAATAAGATAGGTGACTATATTCAGAAGTTCCCTCCCCTTTATCTGAGTCTGCCTTTTCACCCACTTTCTATTTCTGTATCTCTAGCTTCTCATCCCCTTCTGGTTATACTTTCCTTGTTCCTTTAGTATTTCTTATTTCAATTGTACTTCAGTTTAGTAATTATAATATATAAGTCTGTGTTTGTGGAGAAATGGGGTTCATTACTTTGGTGCTTTTATTGAGAGTACTCCAATGACAATGGTGGTTCTAGATCAATCCAATGGTGGTGACCTAGAGGATTGGATTTTTTGGGCGAGCGTTATTTCAACTTCCATGGCTTCTCCTAGAAGGACTAGTTATCTCTCACTTACCTCTACCTTGGTAGCGAAGCATGGTCTTGGTTTGATTGGCCATATCGTAACAATCGATTTTTGGATTGGAACCATTTTACAAAGAATTAACTATATATTTTCAAAAGCCAACCATTATAGATTTAGTGGAGTCTCCAGCCGTTAGGGCACGAAGTCGCTGGGACTATATTGCTTACCCTATCTCAGTTCAGACAAAGGCACATGTATCTTCCTTTTCTACTTCGAGCCATAATTCCAACTTTCATAATTCTGCATTTGGAAACTTAGTTGCACAACAAGTGTTCAGAGAAACGCCTACAACAGCAAATCCCAGCACTCATTGTCCTTCCAAAGTGGGTTCAACATATCAAGTCCTTGAACTTCATGCTTCTAATGCTCAACTATGTGATGGAGACAAGTCCGCCACTGTCGAAGACAAGTCCAACACTATCAAAAACAAGTTTTCCATTGTCAAAGATAAGTCTATCACCATCAAAGACAAGGCGCTTGACTGAGATGGTTCGGGAACAGGAGAAGCATAGATGCTCTTGTTAGAAGTATGAAAGGTTGTCTATGGAGGGTCTGAAATGATGTAGAAGTAGGCCAAAGATGTACTAGGGAAAGGTGAGTGGGTAGGACATGGCGTTGCTTCAGCTTACAGAGTACATAATTCATGCTAGGAGGGTGTGGAGGTTGAAAATTATGATAGAAGGCTAGTACGTAATCGAGAGTTCCTCTTACATAATCAGTAATATTAGTAGCACTCTTGTATTTTCATATTCTTTGATCTCTATTACTACATGTTATTTTGTTCATTTCATTATAAGGACCCGGTCGGTCATTTGGTGATTCGAGCCCCGTTTCCCTATTTGATGCTTCTATATGTTGGTTGCTATTTTTTGACTTTTGGGGATGATTGGTTTGGTTCCGGCAAGGTTTTTGGAGTAAATTGGAACACTTAGTTTTATTTTTTGGAAGTATAAGTTCAGTTCGTATTGGATGGTTCTAATAGGTTTGTATGGTAATTTTGGACTTAGACATATGTCCGAATTTGGATTTGGAGGTTCCTAAAATAATTTGGCTCTTTTTGCCAAAACCTTAGAATTTTAAGATTTAGAAATTCCATAAGTTTGACCATGAATTAACTTTGATGCTATCAGGTTCGGAATGTTCTTTCGAGACTTGAAATATATCTTTTTTGTCATTTGGAACTTGTGTGAAAAGCTTGGTCTCTTTCCGAGTTGGTTTAGTAGGAATCGGATTCTTGGTTATGAATATAGAAGTTCTTCAATTTTGAAGGCTACCATGATGCATTTGGTGTTTGATTTGTAGTTATGGATGTTATTTTGATGTTTCGAGAATGTGAGGGAGTTCGTATGTGTTTGGCTCTAGGCTTTTACTATGCCTTGATTTGATTGTGTGCTCTCTATGATACATGTGTAATTCTTGTATGGCTACGCGAGCTTATCTTTTCATGCTAGAGACCTTGTTTTAAGATTATAATTTCCTAATTGGCCAAGATGGACATTTGTGGAATCATTGCTAAATTGATTTAGCCGTAGTCATGCTTTAAAAGTGGAACCCCTATTCGCATTTTATTAATGTCCTTGTGCTCTTTGTTGACAAATTATGAGTATATGTCTTTCTAATGGGGATTTGGCATATCGCATTGTTATGATTATGGCATATGTGGACATGTTGGGTGAATTGATTGGGTGTTTGCACAAGGTTTTGCCGTACGATTGTGATTGATGTTGTTATTATGTCGGGTTATTGAGCATATGGGTGGATGTTGTTATTATGTCGGGGTATGGAGCATAATGATAAATAATGTTATTGTGTCGGGGTATCGAGCATAAGGGTGTATATAGTTATTATGTTGAAGTAAGGAGAATAAGGGTGAATATTGTTATTGTGATGAAATGTGGAGCATAAGGATGGAATTCATGATCATGCACATGTATTCTTGAAACCTTGTCGTGTATTTTAGACAATATTTTAAGTCGTATTTAACATGCTATCATATGCCTTTGTTTCTATTTGATGATTTCTCTGTAAAGAAAATGGATTTTCTTAGGTTAAGTTGTTATCACATGCTTTAACGAGATTGATGGTATTATGCTCTGTCATACATTCTTGTTGCCAGTTATTGATATATTGTACAGGTTCTTTGACTATTCAGTATCACATGGCTTGAACCTCTCTACTACCTCACTGAGGTTAGTGTTGATACTTACTGGGTACCGATTCTGGTGTACGCATATTATACTGAGGTATAATGTTTTGCTGATCTGAGTGGTGGATGCAACAAATTTCGAGAGTGAGTGCATACGTTGTTCACAAGGATTTCAAAGCAATGTTGCATGGTCATCGCAGATCCTTAGAGTCTCATCCTTTATGTTGATATTGTTGTCACATTAGATAGTATTGTATATGAGACTTCCTTATGTATACGGTTTAGAGCTCATGACTTTGTGCTACCTTGTTTTAGGGGGTTGTATTGTGTATTGCTACTTTTGGCTCATGTTATCACTATTTCCACTGTTTATGCTAATCCAATCTTATTATATTATGTTTGGACGATTTAATGTTGTTAATATTGTTTGGATTACCTAGTATTGAAGGTTGAGTACCATCACGAGCCCTTTGGTGGGATTTGGGTCATGACAAGTTGGTATTAAAGTCATAGGTTCATCGGTTTTACGAGTCATGAGCAAGTAAAATAGAATCTTACATATCAGCACGGAAACATCTATACTGATCATTAAGAGGCTACTGAACTGTTAGGAAACATCTCTTTCTTTCATTCTTTATTGTGCAAATTTTTTATTCCCGAAGTTTAAACCTTTACTCTTCTATTCTCTCACTGATGGTGAGGACACGTTCTGCGGGTTCAGCTAAGCAGGCACCGCGCCCTTGTTAGATCCACGAGAGGGCGGGGCTTGTGCCATAGATAGAGCCCTTGCTATAGTAGTAGCTATGGAGCTACTAATAGCTTTAGTTGAGAAGCAAGAGCTCAGGCATGTTGAGGATGCACCTGAGGGGCCTATCACAATGTCAGGATTTCAGGAGACTCTGGCTCACTTCATGGGTATGTTTGAAAGTATGGCCCATGCAAGATTGATTTCAGTTACACCAGCTACTTCACAGGCTGGGGAAGGCGACCAAACTCATGTTGCCCGCATACCAGAGTAGACGTATCATGTTTACCAAACACTGATTGTTTTCTGATGCAGCCAATAGTTGCAGTTCAGCCTAAGGTAGGGCCGGTCATGTCTTCTTAGGAGTAGAAGAGGTTGGAAAGGTTTCACATAAATCACCTCCCCAGTTCAGTGGAGGGGGACTTTGAGGATGCACAAGACTTCTTAGATTAGTGTCAACGGATTTTGCGTACTTTGGATTAGGTTGAGTCAAACGAGGTCGACTTTACTACCTTTAGTTGAAGAGGCCAGCATACATGTGGTGGAAGACTTATGAGGCAAGTAGAATAGCTGGCGTAGCATCACTTACATGGTCCCGGTTATTAGATGTTTTCATGGGGGAGTTTATTCTACAGACCCGCAGGGACGAGTTGCGCAGTGAGTTTGAGCATTTGCGCTAGGAGGATATGACTTTGACCCAGTATGCTATGAGGTTTATAAAATTATCCCACTATGCAACTCCTTTGGTTGCCACTAAGAGAGTGAGTTAGTAATTTTTTGGAGTGACTCACCTACAGCCTCATATTTGAGATGGCATGGGAGATGGAGACTAAGACTGCATTTCAACAGGTTGTGGAGTTTGCTAGGAGGTTAGAGCATATCCGCTGGCAAGAGAAGAATTATAGGGAGGCTAAGAAACCTCGTCGTTTTGGAGGATTTGGTGGCTTCTACTCAGAGGCCAAGGCTCGACATGATAAAGGTCATTTTAGTAAACAAGTGCAGTCCGCACTTTAGGTTTCACGTAGTGCCCCAGTTAGCCACAGATTTCAAAGCACTCATACTAGACAGTAATCAATTCAGTGCACCTTTTGCACAGGGTTCCTCCAGTGGATATTCGAATCGTCAGGGGCATACTCAGTTCCAGCAGCCACGTCCGCATTTGAGTGTAGTGATACTAGGCACATTGTGAGAGATTATTCCAGACTTCGGATGGGTGTACCTCAGCAGGGTACTCAGGCTATGATTCTTGCTCCAAATGCTACACCACCTTCACAGCCAGCTAGAGGTGGGGGACAGACTGGTAAAGGTTGTCCTAGAGGAGGAGTCCAGGCCCGTTTTTATGCTTTCCCTAGTAGGACTGAGATATTCGCATCAGATACAGTCATTACGGGTATTGTTCAGGTCTATCATAGAGATGTTTCAGTTATATTTGATCCGGGTTCTACTTATTCGTATCTATCATCCTACTTTGCTTCATATTTGAATATGTCTCGTGATTCTCTGGGTGCTTCAGTTTTTGTATCTACACCCATTGGGATTTTATTATAGTGGATCATGTCTGTCATTCTTGTGTGGTTTATATTGGGGCTACGAGACTAGGTTTGATCTATGGTTGCTTAATATGTTGGATTTTGATGTGATTTTAGCTATGGATTAGTTATTCCCGTACTATGCAATTCTTGATTATTATGCTAAGGCTATGATGTTGGCTATATCGAGGTTGTAGGAGTTTGCGTACATTGGATTAGGTGGAGTCAAACGGGGTCGACTTTACCACCTTCAGTTAACGGGGCCAACATAACTGTGGTGGAAGACTTATGAGGCGAGTAGCCCAGCTGGCGTAGCACCATATACAGGGTCCCAGTTATTACATCTTTTCATGGGGAAGTTTATCCTACAGACTTGTAGGGACGAGCTGCATAATATGTTTGAGCATTTGCACTAAGAGGATATGATTGTGACCCAGTATACTATGAGGTTTATGAAGTTATCTCACTATGAAACTCCTTTGGTTTCCATTGAGAGAGAGAGCCAGTAGATGTGTGGAGGGACGCACCTATAGCCTCAGATTTGAGATGCTTTGGGAGATGGAGATTAAGACTGCATTTTAGAAGGTTGTGGAGATTACTAAGAGGTTAGAGCGTATCTGCAGGCAAGAGAAGAAGTACAGGGAGGCAAAGAAGCCTCATCATTTAGGAGGATTTAGTGGCTTCTACTCTGTGGCCAAGGCTCGACATGATAGAGGTCATTTCAATCGACCAATGCAGTCCATACTTTAGGTTTCACGCAGTGCTCCACCTAGCCACAGATGTCAAAGCACTCGTACCAGGCAGTCATCCTTCAGTGCACCTTTTGCATAGGGTTCCTATAGTGGATATTCCAATCGTCCGGGGCATACTCAGTTCCGGTAGCCACGTCTACAGAGGGGTTGTTTTGAGTGTGGTGATACTGGGCACATTGTGAGAGACTATCCCAGACTTCGGATGGGTGTACCTCAGCAGGGTACTCAGGCTATGATTCTTGCTCCAGATGCTACACCACTTGCATAACCAGCTAGAGGTGGGTGACAGACTAGTAAAGGTCGTCAAAGATAGGGAGTCCACGCCCATTTTTATGCTTTCCTTGGTAGGACCGAGGCATTCGCATCGGATGCAGTCGTTATAGGTATTGTTCTGGTCTGCAAAGAGATGCTTCAGTTTTATTTGATTCGGGTTCTACTTATTCATATGTATCATCCTACTTTGCTTCATATTTGAATATGTCTCGTGATTCTATGGGTACTCCAATTTATGTGTATACACCCATTAGAGATTCTATTATGGTGGATCATGTATATCGTTCTTCTGTGGTTTCATCAGGCTGAGTGTTTCACCTTGGGATGCACCAGTACTATTTGTGAAGAAGAAAGATGGTTCTATGAGAATGTGCATTGACTAAACGCAGTTGAAAAAGGTTACCATCAAGAATAAGTATCCACTACTGTGCATTGATGAACTATTTGATCAGCTTTAGGGTGCTAGGGTGTTCTCTAAGATGAACTTGAGATTGGGGTACCATCAGTTAAAGATCAGGGCTTCGGACATTCCTAAGATAGCTTTCCGGACTCGTTATGGGCTTTATGAAATTTTAGTGATGTCTTTGGATTGACTAATGCCCCAGCAGCGTTCATGTATTTGATGAACAGTGTGTTCCAGCCTTATTTGGGCTCCTTTTTCATTGTGTTCATTGATGATATCTTGGTTTATTCCCATAGTAGGGAGGAGCACAAGCAGCATTTGAGGACGGTGCTCCAGGTTCTAAGGGAGAATAAGTTATATGCCAAGTTCTCTAAGTGTGAGTTGTGGTTGGATTCTGTGGCATCCTTGGGCCACGTGGCATCGAGTAAGGGGATTACGGTGGATTCGAAGAATATTGAAAAAGTTTAGAGTTGGCCCAGACCTTCTACGACATTACCTTTCCTTCATGAATCAAGTGCCCTCACACAACAATAGAGAGTAGTCCCACACACAATAAAATTTAAGAACGGTTAGGAACTCACAATAGAAAGAATTCACTCTCTCTCATAAGCAACATTCATATGCCACAAAAGACGTACTATAGGCTTGCCTGTAGTGTACGACTCTACTAATTGAGCTCATTCAGTGAAGGATCAAGTAGGACTTTAAACGATTGTAATATAGGCTACAGGATGGTAGGATACATTTAGATATAAGATTGACTACACCTCCCTAAGCACTTTAATACATACAATTAACCATTCAAAATTCCACACTTATGTTAAACCAAAACTCCACCTTCACATCAATATACATTGCGTCCCTACTTCTTTAAGCACAAATACATCAAGTTACGACTATCTAGGAATATTTTTTCACAATCATACACTTATTTTTTCTCTTTCTTTTTCAATTCAAGTGGCTTTTTCTTTTTCAAAACATTGCATGTTTCTTCTTATTTTAATAGTTCCACTCAAAAGCCAAACCAGCCACCTCACACTTCAACTTTTACAAAGTTCATAACAAATTCAAGTGCTCACGAGAGGTACAAGGTTCAAATTGATTGTCAATTCAAACAAATGGGTAGGGCTTGTAATGTTGTTGCCAAAGAAATAAGATTACAGGCTCAACGAGGTTAACTAGGATCCATAACAATTAGGTGGGCAAAAGCATATAACTGGCTCAACAAAGAAATGCCTATATCACTTGCAAAACTGAATAAACTACTATTTCACTTTGCAAACACATGGGGCAAGTTCTAGACATCAATTGCAATGCACGGAATACCACAAAACATGGCACAAAACTCACTCAGGATCAGACTATCACGACACTCTAGTCAAAGCAATTAAGCAAAGTTAAGATCATACAATTTATGTACTTATACAAGAGTCAAAAACTAAGCCTAAGCGTCACAACTAAAGCACTCACTCTTCTCAAGGTATAATAAAGTTAACAGATATTGCTTTTAATTCAAATCACAGCATAAGGTTTCCTACTACTCAACACTCGCAGCTGGTTTGTCTTTTTGTACCGCCTTTGCTATATTCATCTCAAAAGTCACAGTCTCCTCACCCACTCTGAGCATGAGTTTTCTCTCGTGTATATCTAATATAGATCTACCCGTCGCTAAGAATGGTCTTCCTAGGATGAGGGAACCTCCTTGTTTTCCTCCATATTCACCACTATAAAATCTACAGGAAATACGAACTTATCCACCCGAATTAAACACATCTTCCACTATCCCCTCGGGTATTATAGTCATTTGGTCTGCCAGCTGCAATGATGTGGGTGCAAACCTTATCTCTCCAATCTCCTTCTCCAGTTTCCTATAAATAATAGAGGCATTAAATTAATTGAGGCACCAGAATCACATAAAGATTTATTAAAATTAATAGTTCCTAAAGAGTAAGGTATAGTAAAACTCCCTGGATCTCCACACTTTTGTGGGAGTTTATTTTGCAATATAGCACTGCAATGCTCTGTAAGCTTGACCACTGAAGTCTCCTCTATTTTCCTCTTTTTTATCAAGATTTCCTTCAAAAACTTGGCATAAGCAGGCATCTATGAGACCATTTCTGTGAATGGTAAGTTCACATGAAACTGTTTCTGCATATCCAGAAATCTCTCAAGCTGCTTGTCCAGCTTTTCTCTATATAGCTTTTGAGGGAAAGGTAGAGCAGAAATATGCTTGCTCTCGTCATATTCCTCCCTTCTCGAAGTTTCTCCCTTCTTCTTTTTCTCAGCTTTCATTGGGCCTTTCTTCTTCTTGTAAACATCATTCTTTAGCTACTCCCCACTTTATTTTTCAAGTTTCACATCATTTTGGATTGGGGTGGGGTCTTTTAAATTTTTTCCTACTTCTCAGAGTTACAGCATTCACTGTTTCTTTGGGATTTCTCTCAGTATCAGCGAGGAGAGTTCCCGGAATCCTCTCAGAAAATAGAGTGGCTAGATGGCCAACCTGTCTTTCCAGGTTACAAAAACTAGTGCCTAGTTCTTTGATAGTTGCTCTATGTTCCCGTATAGCTACGATATGAGTTGCAAGTCTCTCATCAATTTTTAGAATGAAGGCCTTCATGAGATCTTCTACGCCAGACTGAATAAGGCTGTTGAGGCTGAATTTGCTGCCTCTGTTGATTTTGGAATGTTGGAGCTCCTTGTCCCTGGGGTCTAGAGTTATTTTGTTGCTAATCATTCGCAGTACCCTTAGGTGAACTCCATGAAAAATCGGAGTGCCTCTGACCCATTGCATTGAAATTGTAGTTTCCCACAGCATTCACTTTATCAATTGAGGCTTGACACTCATAGTTAGGGTGTCCTCTTCCACATATATCACAAGCTCCGCGAAGCTCATTTTGTATCAATTCTAAGGTCAGCTTTCGTATTCCTTTAGCAATAACATCAGAATGTACCTGCACAGATGTATTAGCATCCACTTCGTGAACACCAGCTGATCTTCTTCTTACAGCACTCTCAAAGAGTCACTGATTAGCATCTTTAGATAACTCATCAAGAATTGTAGCTATCTCCTCTGGAGTCTTCTTCATCAAAGGGCCTCCAACTACATTGCTCAATGTTCTATGTGAGGCCGATGTCAATCCATCCCAAAAGTCCTGGAGTTGCATCCAGAGTTCAATTCCACTATGTTGACACTTTCGAACAATATCCTTAAACCTCTCTCATGCTTCAAAAATAGTTTCAGTCTCTTTCTAGCAGAAGTTACGGATTTCTCTTCTAAACTTGCCACTCATAACTGAGGAGAGATACTTATCAAGGAATTTTCAAGTCATCTCCACCCAAAGTTCTAATCGATCCTGTGGGCAAGCTTCGAAGCCCTAATGGGGAATACCCTTGAGTACACTGCATCTTGTGACACGCTATTGCATTGAAAGGTGTTCATAATCTCCGAAAAATCCATTAGATGTGTATTTGGATCTTCATTTATCTTCCCTCTGAAGGCACTGCAAGTCTGAAGGGTTTGAAGAAACCCTTGCTTCAACTCGAAATTGTTAGCTGCAACTGGAGGTGGTCTAACACTTGGTAAGCCTTGATTGTAAACTGGTCTACCATAGTCGCCCAGTGATCTCCCAGGCATGGGAGCTATAAATTTTAACTGGTCTGCAGCCAAGGTTGATTTTGAGCGATTCTTCGACCCTTCTCTTCTTTATAGTTAATTAGTGAATCTCTAATGGCCGCTTCCTCAGCATCCCATGCAGCTTTTTCTCATTGTTGGGGTGCCTCACTTGCAGCCAAGTCCACATTATCATTATCGTTTCCAGCCATAGTTTCTTTGGTTGAGGATTACCCAACCTTTTCTAATGTCTCGATGAGCTTTCTTTCCTTCCTCAACTGTCGCAGTTATTTTTCTATCTCGGGCTCGTATTGTAGCACTTCTTTTACAAAAGCTCGAGTCATGTACCAATCTAAACCTGTAACCTGTGCACAGTCAACGAACACCACCCGTAAAAGGGAAAAAATAAAATAAAATAAAACAAAAAATTTCTAAATTAGCACTACAAACTATTTCAAACATTATTGACCAATTCCCAGTAACGGTGCCAAAATTTGATGAGCTCGAAACACACACCTAAATTATGTTCCCTAATCAAATATAGTATAGTATAATATCGTATCCACAATGATTGGATTTAAACAGTGCTCTCGTATTTTCTAGCTTGGTTGTTATCCAAGTTGATCAACAATTGAGATTTATATGATTTTAACTAAAATTAACTTTGAATCTAAAGCTATTGACTAATGACAATCGAAACAAGGAATAAGCAAAGAAGGTTATCAATGGGAGAAGATAGGGTTTTGATAGGATAGGTGCAAGATAATTGTTTGAGATCTAACTCTAGATAATTCCCTTCTAATGTTTAAGTGAATCTCTCGAATTCACTCAATTATTAGTTCACACGTTCATCAAAAATTCCTATTGCGATTAAGTCTCAACCTCGCGAGATGAACCAATTTAAGCACGTGAAGATATGCAAGAAATGCGTAGTGGATTGGTCTTTAGGAGAACCTCTCTCGATTATCCTCCTAACTAGGTTTAATCAATAATTCAACTAGCCTTTTTGATTACTAAGAAGAATTAATGAACTCAACCACAATATAATGCAAAGATATCACAAGTTATGCCTCTCTTGATTACATGAACTAGTGAATATAGATGTGTTGCTCCAAAACACACACGCAAGTATACGTGGTCGACAAGTAATACTGGATTGTAAGTCCAGATATCGTACCCACAGGGACTTGTGATTAACTATTAACTAAATTAGACTATCCTAATTATCTAAACAAGAATTAAACCTAGAAGTATTTGACTCTAAGCTAATAAAAAATAATAATGAACTCTGGACAAAGGAAGATTAGATTTTTATGTTATTAATGTAATGAAAACAATCCAGGTTTACGGGCTATCTAACATTCCTATTGTATTCTTCAATTGAATTGACTAACTAATTCATCTAGTTCATTGATTGACAGGGTTAATATTGCTCATAAGAATCTGTCGAGTTCTTAGTCGCCAATTCAAACTAACCTAGCGCCTATATGCCTATGGAATTAGAATTAACAAGAACACATTTAAAATTCATGTATATTAACCAAGCAAGGCAATGAGATATATGTCTATCATAACTGCGAATCCATTCCCCGATGCCCGGGTGCAAGATTCTGCTCTACTCAATCCTACGTGCAATCTAGAATTTCTACTTTCGAATTCAATTCTAGGTTCGTAGATAGTATTCAATTGGTGATCAAGCAATTAAATAATTAAGTGCAAGATTGAATAAATAAACCAATATGATAATTCAAGAAAGCAAAATCAATATCCGAATAATAATAGTCATGAAAGAACTACAACCCCCTAGAACGTGAAGTTTATCTCCACATAAACATGGTAGCCAGACAACAAGTCATACAAAGAAACATAAAAATTACTATGTTTGGCGAAAAAAAAAAAGATGAAATTTGACGAATTTTGGCATCCACGGGGCTCTGTGCTCTCCTTTCGTTAAAAGTTACTCTCAAAAACGTCCTCCCACCTTCAAAGTAGGTTAAGGACCCCTTTATACGAGTTAGGATCGTGTATGGCCGAAATAATCTTGTTCCGGACGAAATAGGAAAAATCCCGCACGCGGGTCCAAGCCAGGGGCTCGCGCTGGTCCTGGCGCTAAAACCATAAAGGTTTCACATCTGCTTGGGCGTTCTTTCCATGGTGCCTAACTTTTCAATCTGCTTCTTTTCTCATTCTTCTACTTAACTTTTCATTTCTTTGCAAATGTTTATTTTGTCTTCTTTTGTGGTATTAAACTTTAATTATTATATATCCAATAATTAAATAATCATGAATCCTTTCTTGTCGTATAAAATACATATATTTCTAATTTTCTCTCAATTTTATCTCCAAAGTACCTACATAAAATAAACTCAATTAAGCACAAACATAGTACAATTTAGCATTAAAATACTAAAATGTAAGGTAAGTAATGCAATAAAAATATAGAATTATAGCAAGACATCACTATCCCACACTTAAACGTTGCTCGTCCTCGAATCAACCAACAATTTACACATAATTATAGAAGCACACTATACCAATGACTATGATTGATAGCAACAATTAAACCTTTGCATATCCATTCAAAACACACCTCCATTTTACTTATGCAATACTTCCAAAATATTCAAATAAAGATAACATGCTCATAACCATCCTGGCCTCAAAAACCGACTCAACTACACTATGCACTTGTGGCTTGAATACCCAACATCATGGCGAAGTCTAATAACGTTACATATCCCTCATGAAATCATATGTCATCACAACAAGAACAAGAGAGTAAGTTGAATCCACACATTTAAATCAATTGCTCAAATATATTTTAAGGACTCACATATATCAGAGAAGATCGCTCACTCTCACAAGGACGTCACATGTATGCAATTGGTATCATAGGCTTGCCCTTAATGTAAATCTCTACTAATGTAAGTTTGATCGATCTAAAATTAATTAGGACTTTTTTCCTTGGTTGTAATGTGGGCTAAGGGATGGGTAAGATATATGTAGGAATAGTGGTTCACCCTTCTAAGCACTTTAACACATCATGAAACTAACTTTAAGCGCTTTTTTCCTCAATCCAACTTCAACTTCACAAACAATATCACCCAAAAACAAAAATTCTCTTTTTGTTTAAGCACTATCGTCATTTAAAGTCCACTAGTAAAACAAGATATTTATTCATCTACATTTTTTTCTTTTTCTTTTTCTTTTTTTCTTCAACTATTTTTTTCTCTTTTGCAATTTTCACTAACAGCGTATTCTTTTACATAAAGAAGTGCACTTTCTTTCTTTCATTGGTTCCACTCAAAAGCCACCCCACACTTAGTCCCTTTTTACTTCTTTCAGCGCTCATTTTACAATTAAAGTGCTTTAAGAGGTAAAAGGATCAAAACAATATCAATTAAGAACAAAAAAGGAATAGGCTTGTACTGTGGATGCCAAATAAAAGTCTATAGGCAAAAAGGTTAATTAGGGATATGTTTTATTTGGGATAAGTAATGAAGCGTAAAAAGATAAAAGAAAGCCTAAAGTCATTTCTCAAATCGAGCATCACCTAATATTTCGCTTCGGTTCACATACGGGCAAGTTTTAGACTCAATCACAATGACGTGGACTACACAAATACTCACCAAACATGGCACATGACTCATTAAGGACGGTCTAATCCCGACTCTCAACTAATGCAAGTATTCACAAAGCCGCGAGATATTAAGCATTAAGCACAAAGTGAACGCAAGTCAAGAAAATTGAGACATAAGCGTTACAAGACATGCAATCCAAATAAACAAGGAAACATTAACGACTTCAACACATAGGGAAGATTCTATACATGCCAAAGCCTAAATATGATACTATCAAACAAGTCAAAGATGTCTAGGTTCATTTTTCTTCCATTTATTCCCTAAAGTCTAACCTACTCTAGAAATAAAAAATTACTACTCGGTTCAAAATACATCTCATGGAAAAGAACCAAGGAACAACAAAATCACGGGGGATTATTTCTACCAAAGAAAAACTAAAAGACATATATTTTTTGTGTGTTATTAGTTAGACTTTAATCCCTCAAGAAAACTGCTTAGAGATCCATCGTCAGAAAATGTGCAAATTTTTTAATTTCTTTTTTTACCTCATTTAAAAAGAAATTTAAGTTACTAAAAAAACTACTAAAATACTACACTACCACAAAAAAAAAAAAGAAGTTAATGTTTTTTCTATTACTAATTATCTAGAGGAATTTTTTCACCCCACATTTAAAAGAGTGCAGTGTCTCCAATGCACAAATAAAGCAAAACAAATAACAAGGGTGGACAGAAAACTTCCTAAAAGGCCAAAGGCCGAAGCAATGGTGGTTCACGGGGTACTCAGACTTCTCCCAGGCATGATGCTTTGTGCGCAAACCCCATACTTAGTTCCAACCATCTGGCTCACTTTAAGAAAACAATAAAGCTGGGTCCTTATTTCATGTCGCGGCACGACATAAATCACTTTTTGCCTCTACCTCGAACTTATGAATTTAGCCCCTAATTTTGCTTCAAGCTTTCTGTTATGCTCCCGAGGCTGTGAGACAAATTTAAAAGGGCCAAGCAACTAATATCGCATTCTACACTTCTTGGCCTTCGGATGAGGTCTGTAATTATGTCTCTCTGACACGACGAATTCAAGAATGTAAGCACCCGTTCGTCGTTCATTGGCTCCTCCAAAGTCTCAGATGACTCGATTTCCATGTCATCATCCAAACACAATGTTGAAAAATGTATGGAATGAGGACCAATACGCCATAACTCTAGAACTGTATTACTCTTTTCATCCTCATATTTATATGTACAAGAGTCTTCAAATATAACATTATCTGCTTCCTCACATGGCTCTAGTGTACTTTTCTCAACATGGGAATCATCAACAAAAACATGCTCAAATGATTGGCTCTCCACTTTTAGCTCCTCAAGTTGGCGTAAAAGCTCCTTTTCAGCTTCACACAACTCATTACTATTTTTTGGGTGTTAGACGCATCAACCTTTGCATTCAATTGAGCCTCTAAGTCGTGAATAGTAGTGCCAAATTTATCGATCTCTTGTCCCAGTTCAGCTCTTCCCTCTATAAAGTATCTCATCTCATTTGTAATTTCCTCACGTTAAGCTTCATATATTTCTAATCTTTCAGCTTGTTCCGCCAGCCAAGTTTGGCTCAAAATCTCCTCTTTTTCAATATCTTCCTCTTGCTCGTACTCGCTCTCTTCATTTAATTCTTCCAGATTGGCCTTCATTCTTGTGATTGCTGGCCTCATTCTTTTCATATCTTTTTTGAGTTCATCCTGTTACTCTGCTACTTGCCTCAAAATATCCCTAATATATGTATCACGTTCCATATCCTGCACTTCATTACCCCTATCAAACTCACAAACACTATTAGAAAGATCATAACAAGGGCTCAAAGAAGGATGAATAGAATTAGGATAACCATCCCAGTGGCCATCGTGACCAGCACACATATTACAAATATTCCACTCAAAGGATTGAGATTGTGCACACAACTTGCTCCCGGAAACATTCTGACAATTTTTCCACCAGTGAGGTCCTCCACAATATGGACTAGGATCATCAAAATAAGAATAACCATCATTCGAATAATTTTCATTCGATGATTCCATGTTAAAATAAATAAAAAATACTAACTAAACAAAAAAAAAACTTGAATAGATAAAAAACAAATGTCTAATCTAGAAGAATAGCTCATTCTAAGTCCCCGGCAACGGCGCCAAAAACTTGTTGCTCCAAACACACATGCAAGTGTACGTGGTCGACAAGTAATATAGGATTGTAAGTCCAGATATCGTACCCACAGAGACATATGATTAACTATTAGCTAAATTAGACTATCCTAATTATCTAAACAAGAATTAAACCTAGAAGAATTTGACTCTAAACTAATTTAAAAAAAGAATATGAATAATGAACTCTGAACAAAGGAAGATTAGATTTTTATGTTATCAATATAAAGAAAACGATCCAGCGTTATGGGCTATCTAACATTCCTATTGTATTCTTCAATTGAATTGACTAACTAATTCATCTAGTTCATTGGTTGACAGGGTTAATATTGCTCATAAGAATCTGTCGAGTTCTTAGTCGCCTATTCAAACTAACCTAACGGGTATATGTTTATGGAATTAGAATTAACAAGAACGCATATATAATTCATGTACATTAACAAAGCAAGGCAATTAGGTATATGTCTATCCTAACTGTAAATACATTCCCCGATACCCAAGTTCAAGAACTTGCTCTACTCAATCTTATGTGCAATCTAGAATTCCCACTTTTGAGTTCAATTCTAGATTCATAGATAATATTCAATTGGTGATCAAGCAATTAAATAATTAAGCGCAAGATTAAATAAATAAACCAATATGATAAATCAAGAAAGCAAAATCAATATTTGAATGATAATATTTATGAAAGAACCACAACCCAAGAACGTGAAGTTTAGCTCCACATAGACATGATAGCCAAACAACAAATCATACAAAAAAACATAAAAATTACTAAGTTTGGCGGAAGAAAAGATAAAATTTGATGAATTCCGGGCTCCACGGCGGCTCTGTGGTCTCCCTCCGTTAAAAGTTACTCTCAAAAACGTCCTTCCTCCTCCAAAATAGGTTTAGGACCTTTTTTATATGAGTTGGGATCCTGTAGGTCAAAATAACCTTGTATCGGATGAAATAGGAAAAATTCCGCATGCAGGGCGCCAAAACCAGAAAGGCGTCACATCTGCTTCGGCGTTCTTTCGATGCTGCCTAACTTTTCAATCTGCTTCGTTTCTCATTCTTCTACTTAACTTTTCATTTCTTTGCAATTGTGTATTTGGTCTTCTTTGTAATATTAAACTTTAATCGTTATATATCCAATAATTAAATAATCATGAATTCATTTTTGTAGTATATAAAATACACATAAAATCTACTTTGCTCTCAATTTTAACTCGAAAGTACCTACACATAAAATAAACTCAATTAAGCACAAACATAGTACAATTTAGCATTAAAAATTTAAAATGTAAGGTAAGTAATGTATTAAAAATATATAATTATAGCCAGACATCAAGATGCAACAATTAAATCATCCACAAAATGATTCAATACATAAAACTAGAGTTATAATCCACAATCAATCATCAATACACCAAATCCATCAAACCCTAAAGAGAACTACTCCATAGATATGTAGCAATTCATCACAAATATAGTAAAAGTATAGGAAAATATAAATTCGATCCAAACTCGGGTCTTGAGTGAGGAAGAATGATGAAATCCTCGTGATTTTGCTCCTCCAACTCCTTCTTAGCTTCCTTAGGTCTAAAGTATGTCAAAAGTTCATAAAATACTATTTTTTCATGTATTTATACCAAGTAGGGTCGGGCCCAGACGAAACCATCTTCTCCTAGCCGAAATAGGACATTGGTTCTGTAAAAATTACACAGGCGCGCAGCATGGGGTGACGCGCCATGCGAGTCATTAGTGGGAAAATCCAGGGAGTCAAAATCTATCAGGAAATAGGCAGTCACGGCACCCCACGCGCCGCGGCAGTGGGGTTTTCACAGAGTACGGCTCAAAATTTAATTTTTGACGTTCAGACTTGGTCCTTGACCCTCGAACACGATCCCGGCTTAATCCCTTGGGCTTTTACTCATACTTTAAAGCTCCAAATAGCTCGGATGAGCTCCACAATATCTATATAGTTTGGAATCACTCCTACAACGCATAAAACACACAATAAGTGCAAAATACTACCAATTAAAGCTCAAACACAAATAAAGTGCAGTGAATTAGAGTGCAATAAGCGACTAAAAAAAGCAATTATATCCTACCATCATGTTGCGACTTTCTGGTTGAGTTTGTGTTTCTAATGTCGATGGCTTAAGAGAGTAGATTCTTGAGGAGGCTCATAGTTTGAGATATTCCATTCATCTAGGTGCCACAAAGATTGTATTGTGACTTGAGCAGCATTATTGGTTGAGGAGGATGAAGAAAGACATTGTTGGGCATGTTTCTAGGTGTTTGAATTGTCAACAAGTCAAGAATGAGTATCAGAAACCAGGTGGTTTGTTTTCAAAAGATTGATATACCGGAGTGGAAGTGGGAACGAATTACTATCGACTTTTTTGTAGGGTTGCCATGGACTTTGAGGAAGTTTGATGCCATTTGGGTCATTGTGGATCGGTCGACCAAATCGGCGCACTTTATTCCAGCCATGACTTCCTACTCTTTGGAGCAGTTGGCTAGGATCTGCATCAAGGAGATTGTTCGCCTGTATGGTGGTACTTGTTTCTATCATCTTAGACCACAGAACTCAGTTTACTTCGCACCTTTGGAGGGCAGTTCAGCATGAGTTGGGCACGCTGGTTGTGTTTAGTACTGCATTTCACCCTCGGATGGACAACAGTCCGAGTGGACCATTCAAATCTTAGAGGATATGTTGAGAGCATGCACTGTGGATTTTGGAGGTCAGTGGGACCAGTTTCTAGTAGAAACTTTCTACATTTGGCAGAGTTTGCCTACAACAATAGCTACCAATTGAGTATCTAGATGGATCCATATGAGGCCTTACCTGGGAGGCGATGTCGTTCTCTGATCAATTGGTTCGAGACTGAGGAGGCTAGGCTATAGGGCACAGACTTGGTGATACTTTGGAGAAGGTGAAGTTGATTTAGGAGATGCTTCGCACCGATGAATCTAGGCAGAAGAGTTATACGAACTGGAAGGTTCGTGATGTGGCTTTTGTTGAGGGTGAGAAGGTTCTTCGTCGAATTTCACCTATGAAGAGCATGATGAGGTTTGGGAAGAAGGGATAGTTGATCCAGATGTTCATTGGTCCTTTGAGGTATTGGAGAGAGTCAGCGAGGTTGCTTAGAGACTTGCCTTGCGTCATAGTCTTTCGGGAGTTCATCCGGTGTTCCATATTTCCATGCTTCAGAAATATCATGAAGATAAGTCACATGTCTTGGATTTTAGCACAATGCAGTTGGATGGGAATTTGGCTTATGAGGAGGAGCTGGTGGTCATTTTGTATAGGCAGGTTTGGAAGTTGAGGTCGAAAGATATTGCATCGATGAAGGTCTAGTGGAGAGGTCAGCCAGTCGATGAGGCGACTTAGGATACAGAGCATGATATGCGGAGCAGACATCCTCACAAATTTGGCGCTATAGTTATGATTCTAAACTCATTCAAGGACGAACATTTGTTTAAGAGGGGGAGAGTTTAACAACTTGGCTGGTCGTTTTGCGTATTTGAGCCTCATTTTCCCATTTGATGCTTCACGTGTGCTTGTTTCTTTTATTTTGACTTACGGGGATGGTTGGTTTGGTTTCGGGCAGGTTTTGGAATGAATTGGAATACTTAGTTTTTATTTTTGAAGCTTAAGTTATAAGAGTGGCCATAGTTTTAATTTTATTTAAACGACCTCGGATTCGTGTTTGGATGGTTCCAATAGGTCCTTACGGTTATTTTAGACTTAAGCACATGTCCAAATTTGGATTTGGAGGTTCCTAGGGTGATTTGGCTCTTTTGCTGAAAGTTAGCAATTTGAAGGTTTAGAAATTCCATAAGTTTAACCATGAGTTAAATTTGAGGCTATCGGGTTTAGATTATTTTTACGGACTTGAATAGGTTTGTTTTGTCATTTGGAATTGGTGTACAAATTTTGATCTCTTTCCGAGTTGGTTTGGTAGGAATTGAACAATTAGTTGTGAATATTGAAGCTCTTAAATTCGAAGGCTTACATGATGCTTTTTGGTGTTTGATTTGTTGTTATGGATGTTATTTTGATATTTCGAGCATGCGAGCAAGTTCTTATGGGGTTTATATACTTGTGTGGATGTTTGGTGCAGGGCTGAGGGGCTCAGATAAGTTTCGGATTGGTTTTGGATTAGTTAGGGGAAGGTTCAGATTTTGCTGGTGTTGCAGACCTCGCAATTGTGACGGTTTGCTCGCATTAGCGGAGTGAGTATCGCATTTGCGATGTTGGGAAGTAAAGGCCAGATTTCAAGCTGATGTCGTAAATGCAACATCCACAATTGCGAAAGGGAGTCCGCATTTGTGATACTTGGTCTCTTTTGCGAGCTCCTTGGTCGCAATTGCGATAACAGAGGAATCCAGTTCGCATTTACGAGGCTTGCAATTGCCATCTCCAGGTCGTTATTGCAACTTTCGCAACTTATTACTTATAAGGGACATTAGGACTTAGACTCATTTTCTTATATTTTCAACCCTAGGCTTGGAGAGGAGTGACTTTTGAAGAGGATTTTCCCACAAGGCAAGAGGGTAAATGACTTTTACTTGATTTTGATATTATATATTGATTTTTCGAGAATTTTTACACCAAAATTATGAAATTTGGAAGAGAACTTTTTGAGGGGTTTTGTCTATGTTTTGAAAAAACAAAAATTGGGGATTTGAGAGTCGAATTAGACTCGGTTTTGGAATCTAATCACATATTTGGATTCATGGAGTTATGGGTAGTCGGGATCTACCCCTTGGCTCAAGTTTTGACTGTGTGGGCTTGGGGTTGACTTCTTTTTACTTTTTGAGAGTTGGGTAAAGACTGGAACGTTATTGTTTGGAATTGGTTTCTTTAGCATTTTGTTTATGTTAATGAGTTATTTTTTGCTAGATTTGAGCCGAATGGAGGTTATTTTTAAAGAAATTCTATTTTAGAGGATTGATTTGGGCTTATTGAGGTAAGTATCTTATTTAACCTTTTGTAGGAAAATACCTCTTAGGATTTGAACTTATTTGCCTAATTGTGTTATGTGTAAAGCAACATGTATGCGAGGTGACGAGTGTGTGCACGAGTGCCATGTATGGTTTATGACTAGATTTGACTCTAGGCTTTACTATGCGTTGATTTAATTGTGTACTTTCTATGATAAATGTATAAATCTTGTATGGCTATGCGAGCTTACCTTTTCATGCTAGAGATCATGTTTTAGGATTATAATGTCCTAATTGGCCAAGATGGATAGTTGTAAAATCATTGCTAAATTGATTTATTCATAGTCATGTTTTAAAAGTTTAACACTCATCCGCATTTTATTATTATCATGTACTTGTACTCTTTGTTGACAAACTATGAGTGTATGTCTTTCTGATGATGATTTGGCCTATGACATTGTTATGATTATGGCACATGTAGACATGTTGGTCAAATTGATTGGGTGTTGGCACGGGGTTTTTGCCGTGCCATTGTGATTGATATTGTTATTATATCGGGGTATGGAGCATAAAGTTGGATATTATTATCGTATCAGGGTATGGATCATAAGGATGAATATTGTTATTGTGCCAGGGTATGGAGCATAAGAGTAGATATTGTTATTGTGATGAAATATGGAGCATAAGGGTCGCATCCATGATCATGACATGTATTCTTGAAACCTCATCGTGTATTTCAGCAAGTTTTTGAGTTGTATTTAACATGCTATCATATGGCTCTATTTCTATTTGATGATTTGTTTGTCAAAAGAAATAGATTTCTTACGTTGAATTGCTATCACATGCTTTAACGAGATTGATGGTATTGTACTCTGTCATACATGCTTGTTGTCATTTATTAATATATTTTATAGTTTGTTTGACTAGTGAGTATCACATGACTTGAACCTCGTCACTACCTCACCGAGGTTAGTCTTGATACTTACTGGGTAGCATTTATGATGTACTCATACTATACTTTTGCATATTTTTTTTGCAGACGAAGGTGTTGGAGGCAGCAGACTTCGAGAGTGAGTGCATATGTTGTTCGTGGGGACTCAAGGTAGTGTTGCATGGCTGTCGCAGAGCCTTGGAGTCCCATCCGTTATGTTGGTACTGTTATTTTCACATTCAGATGGTATTGTATTTGAGACTTTCTTACTTATACATCTTAGAGCTTATGATTCTGTACTACTTGGTTTTAGGGAGTTGTATTGTGTATTGCTATTTTTGGCTCATGTTATCACTATTTTCGTTGTTTATGTTAATTCAGTCTTATTATATCATGTTTAGATGATTTAATATTGTTAATGTGATTTGTCTTACCTAGTCTTGAAGGTTAAGTGCCATTCGTTTACCTTATTTCCCAGTTGCTATTGTTTGATGCTACTTTTTCTTTTTCGGCTTCTCCTTGTCCTTCCTTTTTCTTTTTCTTTCTTTTTTTCCTTCTTCTCCTTCCTCTTTCTTCTTCTTTCTTCTTCTTTCTTCTTCTTCCTTTCTCTTTTTTTTTTTTATCTTTTCTTGAGCCAAGAATCTATCGGAAACAGTCTCACTACCTTCACCAGGTAGAGGTAAGGTTTGCGTACACACTACCCTCACCATACTCCACTTGTGAGATTATACTGGGTTTGTTGCTCTTATTGCTATTGTTTTTCATGAAAGCTAGATTTTTGAATCCTTGAATGTGCGTATGGGCTTAGTAGACACAACAGAGGAGCTTGATTATGAAGCTAAATCAATGCAGGAAGGTGCAAATTCCTTTTTTTGCTACTTCTTTGGTGCTGGCATATGGAGAGAATATTTTAATTTTATTCGAGCTAGAAAACTCAATCAAGATGGACAGTAACATGACTCCGGTACACAATGGTGCTGCTCATCCAGAACCGGTGGGACCGAAAATCAGCAATGGCCAAGTGTTCAAAAATATTTATCGATGGAACATAATTGGCTCACTGATTAGCATTCAGCTTGCTGACGCCAGGAAGGTATTTTAAGTACATGTTGGGTCTTGGTGGTACACTGCCTTTAACAACGGATGTGGAGAATTTATAGACTACGATAAGTAAGCTTTATTTTGCTTTGGACGATCAATTATGTATAATGATAACTGCCTGTCAATTGTTATTAGTTATGGATTATGTGACTCAATTTCCATTCAATCCAGGAGCAAATCTATTCATTGTGAAACTTGGTGGATCTGCTATTGTTCTTGGCTAAATTTCAAGATCTTGACTCTAAGGGGTCATACCAAATACATGCAAGCACTACCACTGCTGGGATCTACTAGCAAGTTTTGCTCATTTGCTAATTCTAATTTTATGACTACAGTATGGGATCTCGGACAAGAATGGTTGCATACCAACATTTTGCAATTTAATTCAATATTGGCAGTAACTACGTCTTTAGCTTTTCATCGCTGTTCTAATGCTGAAAAAGACCCTTCATCCGACTTGATAGAGTTGGGACAAAGAGCGATGGTATTACCTTGGAGACAGAACCTTCTTGTTTTGTTGTTTGCCTTGAATGATGAAACTATGGTGCGACGCTTGGATAAGGATATTTCAGCAAAGTACGTACTCAAGGTTATAACAGAAGCAGGTGGTGAAATTTTACTAAACAAGAAGTTGATCCATCAAAATTTAAAAACCGCTGACACAAAGGTTTGTAAGAATTGGCACACGGAATATGAGTGATGAACTTATACTGTCAACTAACAAACGATCAAGGGTTGAGCGCAATGATTTCCAGCAACTTGCTAGAGTTCTTAGAGCAATTGAGGGAACGGATTGTGCCTCTAGAGGTGTTCTGTGGCTTTATTGTGAATTTGGCATAGAGGTCTGCCTTTGGGTCGACACATGGCAAATAGTCGAGATTGGTAGTTCTTGTTTAGAATTTTTCTGTAAACAACACTCAAGATGGTATATGTGCTAAATATGAATTGTGGAATAAAACTGTCATGACACAAACCGAAGGGCCGCGACGGGCATTTGTTGCCTAACTCGACCGAGTACCAACATAATGTATCCTTCTTATCATACTATCATGGGTAAATGAGCCGGAAAGGCCGTCATGAGATAACCAGAATTAAACATAAGAGCATACTCGACATAGGACGACCCAACATGGAACACAAACTTGTACATGTGACATATGGGCCTATAAAGCCGACATGATCATTTGTACACTCAAAACATAGGCTGACAAGGCCATACAATCATCGATATACATGACATATGTCTACAAGCCTCTAAGAGTACATAAACGTCATAAAGGCTAGGACAGGGCCCCGCCATACCAATCAATACATGTTCAAAGCATACTGACCAAATAGGCAACTCCGGAGTAAGTGGAGTGCACCAACACTTTTCACTGAGCTGATAGCCTACTAGGAGGACTGTCAACCTATCTATCGGGACCTGCGGGTATGGAATGCAGCGTTCCCAGGCAAAAGGGACATCAGTACAAATAAAGTACCCAGTATGTAAGGCATGAAAGCAGTATATACAAGACATGAAAGAAACATGGAGTAACGAACTATACCTGTAAGTCTAAATAGCACTGTGAATCATGAAACATTTATAATGTCATGTATATGCGTATAAATATCATATCATGCATAGGTATAGGCGTAATAACATCATCAAGCCTCTGAGGGCATCCCATCATATCATCTCGGCATTTGTGGGCGAAATCATCAACGTTTGCCAGCTGATCAGGTGGTGGTGCATATATAACATAACCTTTCCCCTTACCCCATATTCATATAATATACGCGAATATAACGCCATCTGGTCATGGGTCAATATACATGTATAAATGAATGCAATGCATAAGAAGTAAGTCAATAAGATCTCTCGGGATGTCATAAGATCAATATGCCTTTGGTTAATATCATGAAATAAAATTTATCTCTTATGTAGTTTCTGAGACCCATCAACAGACGATATAATAATAGGACATATAGGGAATCAAGAACATAGGCAACCCTTATACTTCTAAGAATAGAGTCATTTGTGAAAGTTGCGTGTTTGCTCATTTCGTTGTATCATATGGATCGTGCCAAAAGGAAAGAAGGGATAGCCTAAACATACCTTAACTTCGTTGAGTCCTTAATACCTTCCAAGAAATTCTTCAAACAACTCAACTCAATCTACCATAGCATAAGGAGATTCAAATTCAGTGCTGAGTAAAAGCTAAGTCCGCAACTTAAATTAGTAGCTCGTTTATGTAAATTTGAGAAGTATCTCCCCTGTAACAAGGGCCTCCTCCAATACCATATATCGACAAAAACAACCAGAGCAATACAATAAGAACAACATCAGCAATAGGGTTT